>BHFT01027117.1:0-14344 GCA_004320025.1 Laticauda laticaudata
CAGCTCAAAACTTCTTGCGTGGATGAAATTGCAGTGGATGGATGCTCGATGGATAGAGTGTATGAAACACGTATGCAATGAGTACACAACGGGTGCATAGCGTTTTCCAACGGATGGCAAGCTTTTTTTAATGTTTTACATCCTCTTTGTATCCGTAAGTGCAGTGGGACCAGGCCTTAGAGGGAGATTTAATGTTAGGGTTTCAAGTAATAATTCCATATCAAGCAAAACTCCAAGGCAGGTGGATTCCTCAAATAATAGCTTTATTGGCAATATCATATTGGCACGTATCTGCTGAAAACCGACTTTGAAAACTCTCATGGTTTTCACCTAATTAAAAGTAAAACTTTTCCCACTTCCGAAAAACAGTCAGTCACATGGTCTAATCACAACCCAATCTGGTTGCCTGGTGACATTACTCTATTTTCCTCTGACTTTGTGTGAGAATGTCCTTGGTTCCCAAGAAAATATATTTTGTTTTGGTTACAGAATCCCAAATATCTCAAATACCCACTTCCTATCCCTCAGCTCCAGTGTGCCAACACTGAAGCTGTCAAAAATGGCTTCGGTCAGGTCAGCTTCAGGGTTGACAGGACGGGTATCAAACTTGCGGTGTCACATTGCTGTCATATAATGTGACTTTTTTTCCCTTTGTGGATCTGAGGTGAGTGTGGCATGCATGTGATGCATCCGGCCCGCAGGCTGCCACTTTGACACCCCTGAGATTCCTAAATTGCATGCAGCTACCCTAGTTAGTAAGGGACAAGGTGGCTCAGTGGCTAAGATGCTGAACTTGTTGATCGGAAAGATCGGCAGTTTGGTGGTTCGAATCGCTAGCATTGCTGCATATCGGAGTGAACTCCCATTACTTCTCCCAGCTTCTGCCAACCTAGCAGTTCGAAAGCATGTAAAAAAATGCAAATAGAAAAGCAGGGACCCCTTTGGTGGGAAGGTAACAGCGTTCCGTGCATCTTCAGCATTTAATCATGCCAGCCACATGACCATGGAGATGTCTTTGGACAATGCTGGCTCTTTGGCTTTGTAACAGAGATGAACACTGCCCCCAGAGCTGGAAATGACTAGCACATATGTGCGAGAGGAACCTTTACCTTTTTTTCTCAAGTTAGTAAGGAAGCTGAATATTTACACCAAACTCCTTCCTATCCACTTGTCAGCATTCCAGCAAACCTCCATTCCAATCAGTAACTCCAAGACAAACATATCTCAAAAGTACCTTTATTAGAATAGCACCTGGGACATCTGTGGAAACCCGAATCTAAAAGTTTTTTCGGCTTTCCACAATTTCTCAAACTACAAATCCATCCCCCCTTGGTTGTCATCACATCACATGGCCCAAACACAATCCATCCAAAAGTAAGATCCTTATTTCATCCTGTGCCATACTCAATGATCTTGAACTGACGAAAGAATTTTATTTTGTCTACTTAGAGCTATTTAACTGAAATCTCTTCCACTCTCCCAGGCTATGTGGCAGCGCAGAATATAGCTTCCTGTGATAAGTGAGAGCAGAAATGAAATAACAGGCTTGATATTCTGAAACACGTAACTGGCTTTTATTGAAGTAGATACTGCAGCATCAATCAACCTTTAACACATACTAGTCATAGTATGAGGAAAAGGAGATGCCTCTTCCAGTAAAAACCACATATTTATACCCAAGTATGGTTATATAAACAGTTACATAACACATCTTGTTTTCCAAATCAAAAATACATAGAATCCCAAAGAAAAGTTGTGGGTCTTTCCACAAAACATTGGAAGATTATCAACATTCTTTATTCAGATTTATCTCCAGATTTACCAGAAGATTATAATAGGGTTATTAATTTCTCTTAATGTGACTATATAATGTCAAAGCGCCCTAGAACACATCTCTAACTTAAGCCAAGTACATAGTTTTGCAGTCTGGTATAATTTTCCAGCAAAAACACATTTCATAACTGTTCTGAGCTTTTAAAAGTTCAGACTGCAAACACAAAATGGCTTCAGTTTGTCTCTTTATATTCTCAGGTGTAATAACCAAATTCCACCTAACAGCTGACACCACTCTTCCTCCCCCACATTCCCCCAAATGCTTCACTTTAATTTGCATCATTTTCACAGGGGGTGCAGATGTTGCCAATCATGGCAAAGACATACTCCCTCATTTACCAAGCACTAAGACACCCCTTCCCCACAATTACTCCTCCCTACTGTTGGATCTGATTCATGTTCTGTGATTGTCATTAAGTCTCATTTTGTTATTCCAAGTCTGCTTTTTTAGATATTATTCCCATTATGATGCTGTTTTCAACCCTAAACCATTTGGAATTGGAGAGGGAAGAGGAGGAAAAACAGGAGAAGGGGAAGGAGAAGGTGAAGGAAGGGGAGAGAGAAAGAAGAAGTAGATATGAAGGGAAAGGCAGAGGAGATCAAAGAGATGGAGAGGAGGAAGAGGAGGATCAGATAACAGATAATTAGAGTTGGATGGGACCTTATAGGTCATCTAGTCCAACCCCCCACCCAAGCAGGAGACCCTACACCATTTCTGACAAATGGAAGTCCAATCTGTTCTTGAAAGTCTCAAGTGATGGCGCTCCCATAACTTCCAAGGGCAAACTGTTCCATTGGTTGTTTGTTCTCACTGTCAGAAAGTTTCTCCTTATTTCCAGGTTAAATCTTTCCTTGTTTAGTTTCCATCCATTATTCCTTGTCTGGCCTACAGGCACTTTGGAGAATAGCTTGACCCCTTCCTCTCTGTGGCAGACCCTCAAATATTGGAAGACTGCTATCCTGTCTCCCCTGGTCCTTCTCTTCATGAGGAGGAGGAGGAGGAGGAGGAGGAGGAGGAGGAGGAGGAGGAGGAGGAAATGGTAGCTGTTTCCTTGCATGTAAGTTCTTTTATTTTTCCCAATATCTTCTGGCAACCTAGGCACATCATTTTCATGAAATGAGACATTGCAACTCTTGATAGCTGTGGCTGTGTCCAGGCCAACCTCTTTTCTACCTTATTTTCCAAATAAAAAGCTATTTTTTAAAAAAAGCAAAAAGAAAAATCCCTTTTCCCCTTCCAGGACCATAATGTGAACAAATGGAAGTGACCTTACTGTGCAAGACATTGCTTATACTGCTCAAATGAGATTTTCATTACCAAGCAAGTCTAACAGGTACACATTAAAACATCCATAAAGTCTTTGTAGAGGGCTTAATAGCTAAAGCAAGCTATTGGAATTATGTCCTTTTTCCCTGTTATTGAATTCCCTTCATGTCACTTACCCACAATGTAAGATTTTAGGTTTTCATTTTTATAATTAAAGGGAACGAATAAAGGGAAATAGGGAAAAGAGTGGAGGAAGAATTTTCTGAGCCCAGCTTCACTGGATTGTTCACAGTGACATTCACACGGTTCTGGAATATGAAAGTGAAAAAAACAGAGGCAGTGCGGTGTAGTGGTAAAAGTGCTCAACTAGAATCAGGATAGTTCAAGCTCTAATCCAGGGGTGTAAAACACAAGGCCTGTGGGCCAAATCCAATGTGTGTTGTGGTTTTCCAGCAACCGATGCAGCCGGCAGTGGAATTAGAAGGGGACCAGTCAGGGAGTCTGGGGAGGACTCAGACGAGGGTCCTGTATCTGATGCAGAGATGGAGCCTGGACCATCTGGGAGTGGGGTGCTGCCTTTGGAGCCTCTGGAGTCTGGCAGTAGTGAGGAAGAGGAACAAGGGGAGCCTGTTTCCAGTGTGCATGTGCGCAGAGCTGCTAGAAAGCAAGAGCAGCTGAAACAAAGGGGGTGACTCTGAAGTAAGGCTGCAAGGTGATTGCCCCTCCCATAAGGGATAAAAATCAGGCCAATATGATGAAATCTTTGCAGGAAGCAAAGTAGCTTGATCAGTTCTGAGTCATCCTCGAAACTCTTTGTACTTTGGTTGGTTTTTCTTGTACTTCGGTTGGTTTCTTTTCTAGTTAATTTGACACTTTTCTTTTTGGCAGCACTTCACAGAACTGAAAGGTGTGTGCTTGCTTATCTTGGAGGGACTGTTTGAGCTTAATTCCAGCTGGGAATGAAAACCATTCCCAGCATTGCAATAAAATAGGTTTTGTTTTTAAAACAAATTTGTGAATAATTATGGTTAATGAAGCCTGGGTTAGAACAATGTGATCGGATCCATCCCATAAAGCCATCCTGGAAAATGTAAGGAGCTGGCCCATGTGTGTTTGGCCCAGTCCACCCAATATGAAGAGGAAACATGGCAGCAGTTTGGGTAGTGGCGTCAAGTTGATCACACCCATCCAGTTGGTCATAGCTACTCAGTCAGCCACCCCAAGGTCAACCACAGCCCTGATTCAGCCCTTAATAAAATTGAATTTGACACCCCTGTTCTAGTCCATTACAAGCCAAGGAAACTCAATGAGTGTCTTTGAGGTCACTCTTTCTCCCTTGGCTCACCTACCTCAAAGTATTTCTGTAAGAATGGTTTGGTGTTGGATGTGTAAACCCTGGAAGAGGATAACTCGCTGAAAGACAATTCAACAATTCAATTTAATTATTTAAAACCATACATTATTTTAATTTTTGTCATTCACGTTTCATTTTGTTTATCCTTTGGCATCCTTTCTTGAATGATTACATATTCCACAAAGAAAAGAGGGTCAATTTATTTTCCAAAGCACAAGAGGACAGGACAAGGAACAATGGATAGAAACAACCTGGAATTAAGGAGAAACTTCTTCACAGTGAGGACAATTAACCAGTGGAACAGCTTGCCACCAGAAGTTGTGGGTGCTTCATCACTGGATGTTTTTAAGAAGAGACTCGAACAGCCACTTGTCTGAAATGGTATAGGGTCTTTTGATCCAGGCATGGTCACATGGCACTCCACTCAATGACTGCCATGACTTAATTCTGAGCTCAATTATGGTCGTAACTTGAAGACTACCCATAAATCATATGATTGGTGTTGCAAGTGAATAAAAAGGAAGAGATGTCTGTAGTATGCTTCTCTGAGCTCATGAGTGAGGTTAGAAATCCATCAAGGAAATCAGAATATGTGGTGTGATATCATGATTGCCATTATGACCACAAAAAGTTCTTCAGACAATATTGACTTCCTTGGCTAAGAAACAAAAATGAGCAGCCTCCCCTAGAGTTGGATATCACTGGATTGGGAAAACCTTTACCTTTTTATCTATATCATCTATATTTATCCATACCTATATCTAACTGATAACAGAAAGATTTACAGGAAATGCATTATAAGCATGGACAGCACTGAGCACCTCGGAAGAAAATATGGGACTATGTACTTTGTGCAGGAAGGTGCAAGAAAATGGTGACAGATTAGCAACAAAGAACTGACAGAGGAGTAGACAAAGAGATAATGCAGAACAAATGCTTACTTACACCATTGCTGCCCCCTTGTGATCAGCGGATCTCGTGTTGAAGGGTCAGCATCTTTGCATTTGGGAAGCCACTAGACAAATATTAAGTTATCTCCCAAACAGTGGGAAAGGATTTGTTTCACATTTCTGAACTCCCCAAAGAATGGAATGGACTGGAATGGGATGGGATGGAATGGAATGAAGAGGAATAGAATAGAATAGAATAGAATAGAATAGAATAGAATAGAATAGAATAGAATAGAATAGAATAGAATAGAATAGAATAGGATGGGATGGGATGGGATGGGATGGGATGAAGAGGATAAGAATAGAATAGAATAGAATAGAATAGAATAGAATGGAATGGAATGGAATGGAATGGAATGGAATGGAGTGGAGTGGAGTGGAGAGGAGTGGAGTGGAGTGGGGTGGGGTGGGGTGGGATGGGATTGGACGGGCCGGGACAGGAAAAGAGCAAAAGATAAGATATGATAAGATAAGATAAGAAAATAAGATGAGATGAGATAAAATAAGATGAGGCAAGATGAGAAGAGGAGAGGAGAGGAGAGGAAAGGAGAGGAGAGGAGAGGAGAGGAGAGAATTCTTTACTGGCCAAGTGTTATTGGACAGACAAGGAATTTGTCCTTGATGCATAAGTTCTCAGTGTACATACAAACAACAAAGTAATATAATAAAGTGATGTAACAAAGTATTATAACAAAGGATGCAGTAGGTCCATTCCAACCCTATTCCAACCCTAGGCCATAGCAAATCTCTTTTCATGGCTCCAAATGTCCAGTGTTATGAGAAAACATTAATGCTTCTACTTTTTAAGGATATGAGAGATCATAAGAAATAAAAGAAATGTAGGATTAGGACAGATCTAAAGGATACTTACCAGATGTACCTCAGTTTACAAAGCCTTAGTAAGACCACACCTAGAGTACTTCATCCAGTTTTGGTCACCACATAATAAACAAGATGTTGAGACTTTGGAAAAAGTGTAGAGAAGAGCAGTGTAGATTAGGGCCTGGAGAGTAAAACATATGAAGAACTATTGCAGGAATTGAGTTTGAACAGTCTAGAGAAAAGAAAGGGGTGACATGATAACAGTGTTCCAATATCTGAAGGGCTGCCATGAAGAAGAGAGGATCAATTATTTTCCAAAAAGCTGTCAAAGGCAATACAAGAAGCAATGAATGGAAGCTAATCAAAGAGAGATCCAACCTAGAACTAAGGAAAAATTTCCTGACCATGAAAAACAATCAACCAATGGAACAGCTTTGCCTTCAAAAGTTGCAGGTGCTCCATTACTGGAGGATTTTAAGAAGAGACTGCACAACCACTAATCTGAAATGGTACAGGCGCAGTGATGATGAACCTTTTCAGCACTGAGTACCCAAACCAGAACGCATGTCTCTGCATGTGCATGTATGCATGCTGGAATGCTGGAAACCTGAAGACCAGCTGGCTGGTGCATGCATGCCTGTTTGGGGGGCATTTTGGGGCCGTTTTTAGGCCATTTCTCAGGCTGTTTTTGGCCTGGAAAACAGCTAGGGGGTTAGGGGGTTAGGGGGTTAGGGTTAGGGTTAGGGTTAGGGTTAGGGTGAGGGTTAGGGTTAGGGTTAGGGTAAGGGTAAGGGTGAGGGTTAGGGTTAGGGTTAGGGTTAGTCCAAAAAAATGGCCTGAAAGCAGTCCAGAAAACGGCCCGAAAGCAGCCCAGAAAATGGCCTGAAAATGCCCCCCAAATGCCCTGAAAACAGCCCAAAAATAGTCTGAAGAAGTCCTAAAAAATGGCCTGGGGTTTTTTGGCTGTTTTTTGGGCCATTTTCCAGCACCCCGGCACCCACAAAACCCAGATGGCCAGCAGAAACAGGAAGAGCACCTGGTGACAGACAGTGCCTACAGAGAGGGCTTTGTGTGCCATCTTTGGTACGTGTGCCATAGGTTCGCCATCACGGGTATAGGATCTCCTGTTTGCAAAGGACTATAACATCTCCAAGGTTCCTTTCAACTCTATTATTCTATGTTCCATTTTAAGTTTGGGCTCTCACTTGTCCCAAGACCTCCAAAAGCATCACACGAAGTGACTGCTCCCACGTTTGATCCTTTACAGACTGAAAGCACCAGAAGGAATTTGTGCTTAACTTCAACGAAAGTTAGTAACTTCATGGTTATTCTTAGATGCAGGAAAGAAAAGGGGTTAAAAAAACCTCAACTCATGCCAAATTATATTATCTGAGTTTAAAACTCTAATCTGTGGCCAGACCTGAAGTCCCCTCCACCCTCCTCTTCTCCCCCACCCACCCCTTTAACCACCCACTTTCTTCTTTCCGACTTGATCTAATCACAGTCTAGTTTTAAATGCTAAGCCATCAATGTCAGAAACTGTAGTCAAGCACACCCTGTCCCCAGCGCGCAACCTTTTCAAAATGAAGGCTCATTAATAACTTTAAAAAGGAGGATGGCAGGGGGACTATTTATAGCCTCCCCCTTCTTGGGCAAGCCTGCCAAAGGAAGGGGAAATTAACATGGAAAAATTGTCATCTGGAAAACATTAGTGTTTATCAACAAATCAGTCAAGCCCCAGCTACTGTAAACCGTGCTTTTAGCTAACTAAAATGCATTAGCAGTGACAGGGATTGGGATGCCTCGTTTGGATTTAACAGTCGCCTAGCTGGTGGAGGTGGGGGGGGAAGGCATAAAGGATCCAAGGACTTTCCCCCTCCCCCACATTGTCCTCTCTCATCCTTTCTTGACACCTGCCAAGATTCCCACTGCCTCCCAAGTTGTAGAAGGAGATCCACCAAGGAGAGAAAAGGCAAGGGAGAATGTTGGCGAAGTCAATTAAGTGTTAATTAGCTTTGACCGGAAGGCTAAATAAATGTCAATGCAATAGCAGAGGCTACCCAAGCGGAGGTGTATGGGACCCCAGACTTGATCCGGTGGAAAGGGTACGATTTAAAGTTGGACAGTTTGGAGTTGGTTGCATTTTTGTTCTCATTCTTTATGCAGCCCAATTCTGTAAATCTTTTTGATTTTTTGTTGCAGAGATTAGAAGGGAATGGATGGATCGAGTGCAAGCCTTAGGCAATGGCATAACTCTGCAATGGCATGTTTCAAAGGTGGTATTCAGCAGATTCTGACCGGTTTCTGGAGTACCGGTAGTGGAAATTTTGAGTAGTTCAGAGAACCAGCAAATACCACCTCTGACTGCCCCTGCCCCCATCTATTCTCTGCCTCCTGAGTTACAGCTGATTGGCTGGTTCTTCTTTGGTTGCCCTGAACAGGAAAACAGAGCTGGAAAGCAGGTTAGTTGGGTGGGGAAGGAATGGGGATTTTGCAGTATCCTTCCCCTGCCATGCCCACCAAGCCACGCCCACCAAGCCACACTCACAAAACCAGCAGTAATTTTTTTTGAATCCCACCACTGGGGTGTTTCAATGTTCTGCATGAGGAAGGGAGAGAGGAACAACAGAGAAAAGGAAGGAAAGGAAAAGTTAGGGAGAGAAGGAAGGGAGGAGAAGGGAGGAGAAGGAAGGAGGGAAAGGAGCAAGCAAGCAAGCAAGCAAAGGAAGGAGCAACAGAAAAGGGAGGCAGGAAAATGGAAGCAAGGGAGGTAGGAAGGAAAAAGGGAGTGAGTGAGTGAGAGAAGGAAGGAAGGAAGGAAGGAAGGAAGGAAGGAAGGAAGGAAGGAAGGAAGGAAGGAAGGAAGGAAGGAAAAAGGGAGCAAGGAAGGAAGGAAAAAGGGAGCAAGGAAGGAAGGAAAAAAGGGAGCAAGGGAAGAAAGAAAGGGAGGAAGGGAGGGAGGGAGGAAGGAAGGAAGACTACACATTCATTCTGAACTTGGAGTCAACATGTTTTTGGGTTCTAGACTTGGATCAGAGATCTCTCCACTCACACCAAGCTAGATTTGAGCAGAGAGGGTTGCTTATTTACTTCTAGAATCAGTGCAAAGTCAATATTTCTCAAGCAGGTTGTAGCTTTCAACCTAGCCTAGTTTTTAGTATGATGTCATGCAATAAATTCTCTGTGGGGATCTGAGGCAAGTAGTAAGGTATGTGCAATAATAATAAGTAAGAAGTTTGGACAACTGTTTTTCCACAATTTCACCTCTCAGATGCCATTAAGCTCGGCGGCTGCCTGAGCTGAGTTTCTTTGCGGGAATTGCAAAGATGACACAGTGCCTTGAAGGGCAATAATAAACCCACCCCTAAGACAGACGCTTGATATAGAAATCATTATAAATCGAAGGGGTTCATCATAATAAATCAAACATCGAACATTCTCTTCCCAGGTGCTTAGCAAGACTTTCCAGTTAGCACTTGATAATTTCACCACTGCACATATGACACAGAACCAAAAGTCTGCAGAACATCATGTCATGTCACTGAGCAGAGAAGAAGCGGGGAGAAAGGGTTTTGGGATGGAAGAAAAATAGGATGTAATAGTTCAGGTATATCTCTGTCCTCTGATTATAAGGAGGTTGATGCTGAAAGAGATTTGTCTGTCCATTTTCTTTCTTTCCTTCTTTCCTTTCTTCCTTTCCTTCCTTCTTCCTTATTCCTGCCTTTCTTCCTTCTTCTTTCCTTCCTTCCATCCATCCTTCCTTCCTTCTTCCTTCCTTCCTTCTTTCCCTTACTTCCTTTCTTCCATCCATCCTTCCTTCCTTCTTCCTTCCTTTCCTTCTTCCCTCCCTTCCCTCCCTCCCTCCCATTTTTCCTTTTTTCCTTCTTTCCTGCTCCCCTTGCCTCCCTCCTTCCATTCCTTCCTTCCTTCTTGCCTCCCCTCCCTCCCTCCTTCTTCCCTCCCTTCCATTTTTCCTTCTTTCCTACCTCCCCTCCCCTTGCTTCCCTCCTTCCATTCCTTCCTCCCTTCCCTTCCTTCCTTCCCCCCTCCCTTTCCCTCCACCCTTTCCTCACCACTCTCTTTTCTGGAACTTTAACTCTCATATGTACATTCACAATTTCAAAAGCATATTTTAAAGAAGGAATTAAAAAAAAATTCCCACAATTTTAAAGCCAGGGTTTTTGAGATATTGATTCCAGAGCATCAATACTTGTTGTAATTCCCCTACAACTATAGAGCGAGAGAAGGGGGGGAGGGAGGGAGAGGGAGAGGGAGAGGGAGAGGAGAGGGAGGGACATTAAAATAATAGTCTTGTATCACAAGAAGGTATTTTTCTGGGGCTTGCTTTCATGAAGCTTCCTGAAGAACTAACACCTGCATGTCTTATAATTACTATCTATACCGCCAACCCAAGATAATTGTGCA
Source organism: Laticauda laticaudata (assembly GCA_004320025.1). Classification (NCBI taxonomy): domain Eukaryota; kingdom Metazoa; phylum Chordata; class Lepidosauria; order Squamata; family Elapidae; genus Laticauda; species Laticauda laticaudata. The sequence goes on from BHFT01027117.1 coordinate 10,652, forward strand.
ATAAGACCAGATCACAGGCATGCTTAATCAACCAATAACAAGGAAGCCATCATACACACTACACCTACCCACAAATTCAAAGTCTTGGATTTTTCTCTTAAAGGCCCTTCAAAAATCAATGATGGTAAGTCAGAAAGATTCAACGCTTAATAAAGGCAGGATGGGATTGTTAATTGCATTAAACTGCAACTGATTAATTAAAAAAAACACTTCAAATGTAAGGCAATGGAGATTTTATCCTGAAATAATTCTATTTGTCATTTGACTTGGCCTTTTCTATTGTATGAAATTTAGTCTCTGGATAGTCACTCAAAACCTACAGAGGATGATTGTCATTGGGGAAAAAAATGATGGTAAATCTGTGACTTGGATTAGTATTTGTGCAAAGATTTACCATATTTTTTGCACTATGAGGCACTCCAGACCATAAGATGCACCTAGCTTTTGGGGAGGAAAACAAGAAAAAAAAAATCTGCCTTTGCCTCCTTGCAGGAAATAGCCTGGTCACACAGCCTGATTTAGCACAAGCAGCTGACTGTCAGTTGGATCGGCCTCCTGGAATACCACCGATCAGCTGTTCCAGGCTTCAGGGATCACCACCTCTGATTGACGCTGCCCATTGCTGCCGCCATCTATTGCCGCTTCAGCACACTCCATTTTCAGCCTCTGTGTATCCCGTTTTTGACCTCTGTACACCCCATTTTTGGCCTCCACCTGTCCCATTTTCAGCCCATTCCAGGAGGTGGAGATTGTCTCCTGGAACAGGCTGAAAATGGGATGCACAGAGGCCAAAAATGGGGTGCATGGAAGCCAAAAATGGGGGGTGTGGAGGTCAAAAATGGCCAAAGGGTGAGGGTTGGTGGGTGGGTGGGGCTTTGGCATCATTAGCTCTATAAGACGCACAGAGTACATCTTATAGTGCAAAAAATGTGGTAGTGTTCATATAAGGATCATCTGGGATCCAGAGATGGCTCTTGGATTTGGTTCGCCCAACAGTCTTTAGGGAGATGGGAATCAGGAGATGGAATTATACCCTCTCAACATTATTTTATTTTTTACTTATTTATATAACAAATTTATATGTCCATGTGTAATGGAATATAATAAGGAGCTGGATCCCCAGGAGGGAGTGGTGCATTCCAGAGGAATAAGAGGCAATATTACTGTGGAAGGTGAAAGAATGTGAAGACAGACCCTCCTATTAATTCCCAAAGTACATTACAGATGCAAATACATCTGGCAAGATTCTGTCTACAGGTGTAGAATATTTAAGAACTGAACTTGGAAGAAGAGCCACGTGTTATTCTTGGCTTTGAGACTGACACATGATGATTGAGGAATTCTGGGAGATGAAGTATATACATGGTGACTGAGGAACTTTAGGGGATGAAATCCACACACAGTGACTGAGGAATATAGTAAGGAAGTGGATGCCCAAGAAAGAGGCTCCATTCCTGAGAAGTAAGAGCCAACTCACCCAGATATCATGTGTAGAAGAAAGAGAGTGAGGACAATTTCTCCTTAATAGTTCACATAATTTACTATGGATGCAGATAGTTGAGTCTTCAGTCTGGCAAGATTATTTCTGTAGGTGTGAAAACAAAAAAAGAACTCAACTTGGAAGAATCACCATTTCATTCTTAGTTTTGGGCCTGACACATTGTGATTTATGAATTCTGGAAGTTGATGTCCACACATGATAATTGAGGAATTCTGGGATTTGAAGTTCCTAGTAAGGAGGTGGATTCCCAGAAAAGAGTAAGAGGCAACTTAGGCCAGATATCATATGTAAAAGAAAGAGGGTGAGGAGAACTCCTATTTAATATTTCCCAGAGTATATTATAGATGCAGATAGTAGCCTTCACTGTGGCAAGATTTTGTCTGTAGGCTTGAAACAATAAAGAACTCAACTTGGAAGAATCATCATGTGTCAGTCTTTTCGAGGGACTGACATATTGTGAGTGAGGTATTCTGCGAGTTGAAGTCCAAATATGATGTAATGGAATGTAGGGAGGAGGTGAAGCCCAAGGAGGGAGGGGCTTCCTTCCAGAGGAGTAAGAGGCAACTTAGCTCAAATATTATGTGTGACAGAAAGAGGGTGAAGACAAATACTCCTTAATAGTTCCTAGTATATATTTTAGATGTAGGTAGCAGAATATTCAGTTTGGAAAGATTTTATCAATACATGTGAAACAATAAAAAATTCAATAAAAACAATAAAAAAAGTTTTGGGTCTGACACTACCTCTTTCACACAAATTGATTTTTGGGTGGTATACAATGAAAAAACCAATTAAAATATTATGCAAAAGAGATTTAAAGCAATTACATGTAAAATAAAAAACAAAGTAAGTCAAAAACACCAGAAAATTACACATATTCAGCCAACACATAAGCTTTGTTGAAAAAAGCCAGGTTTTAAGAAATTTCCAGAAGCTCACCAGGTTTGGAACTTAGCTCACCTGGAAGGTAGGCGAGATGATCTTTCAAAGGGAGAAAATTGCTTTTCTACATCAATCAATCAATCAAAATTTATTTATGGTCCAAAACAGAAGACATCCTACAATTCTTCATGTCAGCACTGTGAAAGTCGAGCCAAGAAAAGCAGCAAAGAAAAAAAGTATTCCCATTTCTTCTTTCTCCATGTTATATTGTAGCTATTGCTCATGGATAACTGCAATACACTCTACATGGGGCTACCCTTGAAAATCACTTGGAAACTTCAACTGGGCCAGAGTGCACAATAACAGGGACCCCTAAATTTCCCTATATAACATTTCTATTGCATGAAAAACAGCAACAAAGATAATTAGGGGACTGGAAACTTAAATACAGTATATACAGAATGGTTTCTGGAATTGGGTATGTCAGGTTTAGTGAAAAGAAGGACTTGGGGAGACATGATAGCAGTGTTCCAATACCTGAGGTGCTGCCACAAAGAAGAGGGAGTCAAGCTATTCTCCAAAGCACCTGAAAGCAGGAGAAGAAGCAATGGGTGGAAATTAATCAAGGAGAGAAGCAACCTAGAACTAAGGAGAAATTTCCTGACAGTGGGAACAATTAATCATTGGAACAGCTTACCTCCAGAAACTGTAAATGCTCCAACACTGGAATATTTTAAGAAGAGATTGTATAACCATTTGTCTGAAGTAGTATAGAGTTTCCAGCCCAAGCAGGAGGTTGGACAAGAAGTCCTCCAAGGACCCTTCCAACTCTGTTGATTTATTTATTTTTTATTTATTTTGATTTGTCTATTGCTTACAAGATAATAGGTATAAGTATATACATAGTTATGAATACATGAAATGGGTACATATAAGAAAAAGAAAAGAAACAATAGGACAAGGATGGTAGGCACGTTGGTACACTTATGCACCCCCCCTATTATTCTATTCTATCCTTGTCTGTGTAGCTTTGCATTTCTAGGTGCAATTCTAGCTGCTGGCCATCCCCTTTAAAACCCTACATGGCACACAGCCAGGTATCTGAAGGGACTGCATTTCCCAAAGAACTTCAGTTTGCTACAAACCTGGATGCAGAAATGGTCCTCTTTGGCTCCATTCCTGAGTGTCACAACATTCCCTGCTTTACATCTTAAGGCCCTGTCACACTGGCTGACAGATGCAAAACATTTGTAAAAAGGACACAGTGGACGAGAAAAATGTTCCATCCGTTGTTATCCACTCTCAAAAGG
>BHFT01027119.1:0-71747 GCA_004320025.1 Laticauda laticaudata
CGCGTTAACCAACGGATGGCAAGCTTTTTTGTCCATTTTACATCCTCTTTGCATCCCTTGGTGCAGTGTGACAGGGGTTTTATTTGCTGCAGAAATTGCACATTCTGATTACAAACAATGATATGACAAAGTAGCAATAATGATACATTGGAAGACCTGCAAGAAATATCATTTGCTGAGCAAGAAATATAATGGGATCACAAAAAAGACAAAGTAATAGGAAATAAAGCTGCTGAAGCACTCTGGGGTTTTAGACTTCAAACAGACAAACATTTGCCACATAACATCCTGACTTTAACAATTGTTGATAAGAAAGAAAAAAAAAGTATGGATAGTGGATGCGGCAGTACTTTGAAACAGCAAAACAAAATAGAAAAACACAAAGCCCTGAAAATATAAATAAAACAATTGTGGCAAAGGAAAGCAAGGATAGTACTACTAATAATAGGTACCTTAGGTGCAATTGCAAAACATCTGGAGAACATTGGCATTGACAAAATCAATTCCAGTCAATTGCAAAAAGTAGATTTACTCAGAATGGCTTACATCTTGTGACAATATCTTTAATATTATTAAACAACAGCATCTGCCTCTCCTAGATCCTTGGGAAGGATTTGATACGTGGGAAAAAATGGCACATCCAGTCAAAATATCTGGCTGACTGTCCAACGAAAAGTAATATTTATTTTGTTTAATTTATTTATGCTACCCAGACTCACAATATCCAAGTTGCATGAAATATAAATTCTTTAAATACATAAACAAGAAAACAAATAAATAATAAAGCAGCAAAAAATAAAGTTCTTTTAACGATAAGCCTAGACTGGATTTGTATGTTGAACTGAGATGTACAATAGGTTTTCAATATTACTGTATTTCCCAAATTATTGTAAACACCCTGTGTTTAAGGACACAGACAAAAGGAATTCATTGGAATATCACAAAGAAAACCACAGGGTTTCCATAACAAATTCTTCAGCCTACAGGCCATTTTGTTACTGTTTACTGACAGCATCTTTTAATGTCTATCACTCATTGCTGAGTTGATACAACACCTGACCTCCTTGATGTTATATCAACACAAAGATGGTTAGGTGAATTTGGAAGACTAAGTAACACGTAGGGAAATTGCCATATTGCTTTGTTAAGAAGTCTGAGAATTACTTTTGCCTTCAAATAATTTAATGTAATATAACTAAGCAACCTTTGTTCATTCCTTTTCTTTCATCTTGTTCCTTATTTACTGATATTCAGCATAAACAAAGTAATATCAACCTCTTCCATTTCTTCTCTTGCCTCTAATGTCGCATGATCACTTTTTTCTTTTTCTTTCTTTCTTTTTCTATCATCTATCTATCTATCTATCTATCTATCCATCCATCCATCCATCCATCCATCCATCCATCCATCCATCTATCTATCTATCTATCTATCTATCTATCTATCTATCTATCTATCTATCTATCTATCTATCTGTCATCTACCTACCTATCTACCTACCTACAATTCTTTATATAATTAGATTTAGGAATAAGGCCATTCTGAAATGTATCACGGTATATTAATAATACCATAATATTACAAGAGCTACTTAAATGCAGCTCAAGATTTGGGCTTCAAAAACTAATCAACTTCTAGTTGGAAGCAAAGTTCTATGGTTTTTCATATTCTTTATTGCCATATATGGCTGCGCTTGCAGTTCAGTTCTACAGGTTGCAGGGAAATTTGCTCAATTGCTATTTTAAAGTAGGCTTATCTGATTCACACTCCCTATATCAATATTAATGATCTTCTGTATTTTTAAAGTGCAAGTCTCTAATAAAAATGTGTGTGTACATCTATGTATTTCAGAAATAATTTACAATTGCTTTGCATTATCCAAAGAAAAATGCTTGTGCGAAATTTTTCATAGAGAAATACATACAAAGCTTAAAAAAGAGAAAATACTGAATCAGTGCAAAATCAGTGTAGAAAGAAGACACATGGAATTAGGAAGGCAACAAATGGAGCAAAGCTATTTTAGATTGCAACATAGACCATTAATTTTGTTAAAAAAATCTCTGCCATAGAGCTGGATGGGGACAATATTAATCCAGAATAACTCTTCATTGCATACCAATGAAGAGTTAATATTTATCATTCTGCAAAATGCAAACTTCAGTTGAATGTGTCCTTTTCCATTAAAGGGGATCAGAAGATATTCATGAAAGAGAAGATATTAGTGAAATAAATGATGACAATAAAGTTGTGTTTGGTTTGGCTCATGCTTTTGTTATATACTATATAACAACTCTGGTGCCCCAGCTCTCTCAAAAGGAAAGTTCTTCTAACAATTACTAGTTTGAATATGATAAAGAATTCAATTGAAAATGTTACCAATTAACACTATTATTTGAAACAACCCAACAAACAAACTTGCAAAACAAAAACAAAAACTTGCAGAAGAAAATTGATTTGAAAGTAAAATCAGCCCTGCAAACTGCCCAAGTTGACAGAGTTCAACCAGAAGGCAACCTATTTGTGGGCTTAGGATATGGCAATGATTCACTATGCACAATAATCAAGGTTAACTGCCATGACTAACTGCTTGTGTGATTATGTCACAGCACTTGGACACAATTAACATCTGCAGTATGCAAATAGTAATACCCCTACAGCTGCTACCATTATTGAAAATAGTTGCAGAGTGAATATTTGACAGCAGTTACAGAGATTTTGGCAGAAATGCCATAATTGAGGCAGCTGCAATCCAAAATATGGGTTGCCTATTCTTTGGTAAGATAGTGGCCTGAGTAAAGCAGACTAAGACTGAGAACAGAGGTATCTCCAACAGAAGAGAACAAAAGGCAGCCATGTTTCTTCTTTCAAGCTCTGAAAGTAGACCCAGTCCTTTGTCTTGATATGAGGAGATTACAATAGGAAGAGGCAAATGACTCTGGAAGGAACAGGGAAGGGGATTTCTGCTATCTTTCTTCCACTTTGTCATTGACTGTTGTCTATGGAAGTATCGGTTTATACTTCAGGTACAACTCACACCTTTCTTGTGAGATGTTCCCTGGATCATTCCCCACTTCATGTTCCCATTTGACTGAATCTCAGATAGATTTTTCTCAACCAGAAATGGGCCGGCAAACTTGAGATTTTTAGAAGCAAGAATATTAGATTTCCAAAATGAACCAATTGGAGCTAATAGTTTATATAGTGAAGCTCAGTGGAGTTATAATATTCTCAAAATTAGATATGGATCTCTAAACACATGCCCAGCCCAATTAATTGTTTTAATTATCAGAATTGAGCCCTAAAATTTAGCACAAACTTATCTTGGCTTTCCCCAAGAGAAACAAAACTTTCCTGAAGTTTTATTTCATTTAGAGAGAAAAGGACATAGTAACGTGCTTCTGCAAATGTATTAGCTGTCCATTTGTATTAGCTGACCATTAATTAGGTCAGCTAATACAAATGGCTGCATTTGCATCTATATGAGGGCTATTAATACTAACCTTGATTAGATTTATATTGTGTGAATCATCCATTTAGTCTATAGTTCTGTACATTGTGCAACCCTGTTTAGGAACAAACTTAAATATATTATGGGAATATAATCACAGGGAGATTCTTTTTATTGTTAAATAGTTGGAAATCAACTATCTGGTGGATCTCACTGAACTCAGTGATAGCACCATGTGTTCTGTCAATTATTTTAAAATTAAGGAGCTTTTGTGAATCTCACTTTATGAAACCTTGGGTCATAATAAACTGGTTTTTATTTTAGCCATCATATTGATATGTTTTATGATATGCCAAAGATGCATTTCATCATAAGAGGAGACATTGAAAGATGTATTAAACAAGACTAAAAATGCACAGCTAAGCAGCATTTTAGGAAACAGCTGCAACCAAATTGAGTTAAAACTCCTAGGCAAGAGGGGAAAAAAAATCTTTATCTGGCACTGAAATGACTTCAACAGATGGACATGGTTTACCTGTTTGGAAACTAAAAGGGCAATGACTACCGTTTGGCATAAAAAGTGGCAACCCCATTTGGCATCACAAATACTTTGCTGAAATTTGCCTCATGTTTTTTGTAGAAACTTGGCTTTTCTAGAATCTTACATTGTTTATCCCCTGACCAACATGCTTCCAGATGGAGCTCTAATTTTCTGCCTGACTCCCATGGCTGATTAGAGAGAATCAAATAATATCATCTTACTCTTATAATTCCCTCCCTCCATCTCATCTGTCTTATCTTTAAACATTTATATCCCTATTAAGGAAGGAAACACAGAATAGTTGTTCAGCTTCTTTTGGTAGATGACACTGATGGTTCTAGTCTGGTGACATGAATTACTACTCCTATAAGCCCCTGATATATCCAATTAGATGAGAACATTCTAAAAATGACCCGCAATTTCTGTTAAGTTTCTGCTATCTTCTCTTCTCCAATTCCAAATTCAAGGGGGGGGGCAGCGGAAGTGCAACAATGCTATAACTTGCTTAAAAGAAAGCGAGGATATTCCCAAACAATCTCAATTCCAAGTTAAATACTTAATGAGAGAAAATGTACACTCTGCTTTAATTATCATTTATTAATAATCTCAGATCTCAAGAAACTCCTGCACAACTTGGGATTTGAAGACCAAAAACCTTTAGTTTTATTGATCAGAATACCTTGGGCAGCTATTCAATCTTTTTCTCTTTAATTTAAATATTAAAAAATGTGGGAGGGATGAAAATAGAAGATATTGTCTGGACATTCATTAGAAATCAATGAACAAAATTGGGAGGAGGTATTTCAAAATAAATAAAACTACTTGGAACCATGAGTTTGAACATTCAGAGAGGCGGCTGAGAGGATACATATTGTAAAATTTTGCAAAAGAAGCTGGGCTCTCTAAGCATTCATCCTGGTCTAAGCTGGGCCAAGCCAACTACCATCACCAGACTCAACAAGCATCAACTTGACAAAGTACATTCTATTTGGTTGAAAAACCCTCAGCTTCCCATGTTCCCATTCCTTGTTATGCTAACTGCTATCATTTTTCCTTGCCAGAAAATATACCCTATAAGAGGGGTGACAAACTCAGTTTCATTGAGGGCTGCATCAGGATTGTGTTTGACCTGGGAAGTTGGGGTGGGTGGATGGCCATGGGGTGTAGCCAGTTTGCACAGCCTCCCCAAGCTCTGTTTTTGCTGGCAGAGGGCTGCAGGAGGTCATCATGGCTAAAAACTGAGCCACATGCGGCCCTCCCATGCTCCATTTTCACTGGCAGAGGCACTGTGGGCTAGTCCTTCATTGTTTCCAGGTATTGTGGCTCGCCAACAGCCTGTGCAGATGGCAGTGAAATCGGACAGTGGGGAAGAATGGGGACCAGTCTGGGAGTCTGGAGATGACTTGGCTGAGGATCCTGCGTCCGATGCAGAGATGAAGCCAGGACCATCTGGGAATGGGGTGCTGACTCTGGAGCCTCCAGAGTCTGGCAGCAGCAAGGCAAAAGAACCAGGGGAGCCTCTTCCCAGTGCACATGTGCGCAGAGCTGCTAGAAGGCAAGAGCAGTGAAATAAAAGGGGTGACTTGAGAGTAAGGCTTGGAGGTGATTGCCCCTCCCATAAGGTATAAAGGACAGGCAAAGGTGAAGAAACCTTTGTAGGAAGCAAAGTCATTCATTAATCCTTGGAGCTCTGTGTGGACTTTGTACTTCAGTTGGTTTTTTATAATTCATTTGGCACTCTAGTTGTTGGCAGCAATTCAAAGGAAAGAAAGGTACCCTTATCTCAAAGGGACTGTTTGGGACTCATTACCAGCTGGGAATGAAAATAATTCCCAGCGTTGAAATAAAACAAGAGTTGTTTTAACTAAGCATGTGTTTAATTACAGTCTCGGGAAGCCTTGGTCAGAACACCAGGGCAGTCCTGTGCGCCAGATAGGGCCTTGAGTTTGATACCCCTACCCTATAACAAAACATCAGATTCTCCATCTTGTGGTATAGTGTTCAGTAACTTCGTACCATCTAGGTATTTTGAGCCTGGCTTTCTTTCCACTGTCTGCCATCCACTGCCATGAACTAAAGGCCCGGTCCCACTGGCTGATGGACGCAAAATGTACACATAAAGGACACAGCAGACGAGTAAAATTTCGGGGGTGGCTCCATCAGTTGTCATCCGCTCCAAAAAGTGGCGAAAATTTGCATAAACAGAACAGAAAAGAACGGAAAAAACAGAAAAGAACGGAAAAGAACAGAAAAGAACGGACGTGGGTAGTATGTAGCGGGGATGTTAAATGGATGTTCATAGGAAGCTAGCGTGACAGCGGATGGAGCGGATGACACATCCGAAGGGGTTCCGGGGGAGCAATTTCGAAGCAGATACATAGCGGAAGGGGTGGATGCATAGTGGATGAAGCGGATGCTCATAGACGTCTATAGGAAACAAAGGGGATGCCATGCAGAATGTATATCGGATGCAAAGCGTTCACTGTGCATGCGGAGAGTATGATTGTGTTCAGCTCCACAGATATAAAAAGGATGCAGCATGCATGCAGTCAGCATATCAGGGGAAAGACGTGCTCCAAATAACATCTAGCAGGAACACCAATGGTTCGTCAGTCAGGCAAGAAGAGGAAGCCTATGCCTACTCGTTCAAGGCCCTGGCAAGAAGGCCAGACCAGCATCACCCCCTGGCATTAACTCTGAAGCTTCTGCTACTGCTGCTGTGGTAGACCGCCGAGGACCTTCACAGCCTGCTGCTGAAGGCCCTGCTGCTCAAGTCCCTGAAGGCCCTGCTGCTCAAGCCCCTGAAGGCCCTGCTGAAGGCCCTGCCGAGGGAGGAAGAGCCAAGGGAAGCAGAAGGGAGAAAAGGAACAGTACACCGTTTCCGAGGAGCATGAGGATGAGGTGCTGGAATGGCTGAGGGAGAACGAGTACCTCTGGAGAAAGGGCCACAGACTGTATCACGACACCAAGAAGAAGCAGGCAGCTTGGAGAGACAAGGCAGAGAGCCTGGGGTACACATGCAGAAGTACTCCTTGGATGGTGAAGCACATGCACACCTGGTATGGCAAGCTACACCTCAAGAAATCCGGGCAGGCCGCTGTCAAGCGCACTGACCGGGAGATGTTATGTCATGGCCAAGTGCACGTTTCCTGGAGGGTGAGAATACGCCACCGAGGAGCAGGCCCTCTGAGACCCTCTCCCTCAGACACGCCACAGATAGCCAGTCCTCTTCCAGCCAGGAGCCAGCTACCCTGTCCAGGCAGGTGTCTTCAGAGGGTCCCATAGGCAGAGACCCCACGACAGCTGCATCCCCATGCTGGCAGACTTGGAGGATCCCTGTGAGGATGACGCCCTGCTATCACAAAATGGAAGGAAGAAGCAGCAGCCACCAGAGGCCACGTTACAAGCTGAGACCAGACATGACTCAGAAGATGACTAGAGAATAGGTGTCAGAGACTGCAGTTGTACTTGTTAAGTTTAATCTTTGCTTAAGACACTTTACTAAAGGCCCTGTCACACTGGCAGACGGAGGCAAAACGTTTGTAACAAGGACACAGCGGACGAGAAAAATGTTCCATCCGATGTTATCCACTCTCAAAAGGGGCAAAAATTTGCATAACCAGAGGGGATAACATGGAAAGGAACGGACGGGGGGAGGACGCAGGGTGGATGGAAAGCGGATGTGGAACGGAAGCCTAGTGGATGGAGCGATGAGAGTGGATAGGTCCCCCTGCGAACATTTTTTCTGTTTTTATGCTTTGTTTGCGAGCTGCATCCACTTTCATCCTTTCTCCTCCGTGCTACTAACGCTGCGCGTCCGTTCCACATCGCGTTCCGCTTCCTCCCTGCGTCCGTTTACCGCTGGAGCAGATTTGAGTTGCATGGATGCAGCGGATGGCCTAGCAGATATACGGCATGCGTAACGGATGACAACGAATGCAGAACGGATGTCCCCGTTGCCTAGCGGATGCAGAATGGACGCGTTGGAAATACATTTTCCGCTCAAAAGTTTTGAGCAGCTCAAAACTTTTGAGCGGATGAAATGTCATAAAGAACGGCATGCTGGACAGATAGAGAGGATGGAAAAACGGAGGGCAGTGAGTACAGAACAGAATGCATCGCGTTAACCAACGGATGGCAAGTGTGTTCTATCCATTTTACTCCTCTTTCCATCGTTGGTGCAGTGTGACATGGGCTTTAGTTCATTTTGCTTATTTAATAAAGTCATAAAGTTAAGAAAGTTAATAAAGGTTATCTTTGCTTAAGACACTTAAGACACTTTACTTGGTTCATTTTGCTTAGTAAATAAAGTCATAAAGTTTACCTAAGAAAGTTAAAAAGATTATCTTTGCTTAAGACACTTGGTTCATTTTTTTACTTAATAAAGTGTTGGTGAAAACTTTGAAAAAAATGGTTAAGCTTTGCATGCTTGTGGATAGATAAGGATAGTTGTGGAATAGATAAACCTCCAGTGCAACCATAGTGGACAGTAATGGTCACATCCCTAGCAATCCAGTGGATTTTTCCCCCTTTTGTAGCAAATATTGGTTGTCCGCTATGGGGCCTTCTACATACTCTAGACATACTGCAGACATCCTAAATATACAAGATACATCCCAGATACAAACGTTTTGTCCATTTTGAATACTTTATATACGAAGATGCATAATGCTTAATCCTTTCTTATTTCCATGCTACTAATATACTGTGTAGATGTTCTGTGTCATTTGTTTCCTCCCTCTTTTCCGTTTTCAGCTGCAGTGGATGTGAGTTTGGGTATGGCCAGAGGCATGCAGAGAGGAAATACAGCGGAATGTGTTTAACGGATGATAACGGACATAGAATGTTTCTTGGTGTATATGTCCAGATGTAATCGTACGCAGTGTAGAAAGTTCATCCATTCACAAAGTTTTGTGGAGCTCAAAACTTCTTTGTGCAGATGAATTTCCAGTCGGACGGAAAATGCTCGCAGATTTAGAGCGTATGAAACACGTATGCAATGAGTACACAACGGATGCATAGCGTTTTCCAACAGATGGCAAAGCTTTTTTTTAACGTTTTACATCCTCTTTGCATCCGTAAGTGCAGTGGGACTGGGCCTTAAAGTCCAAAACATCTAAGAGACCCCAGATTGCCTGCCCTGTTACAGCAGATGAAAAGGGCTTCCTCATCTCACTTCGAAATACAACTTCTGGGCCTTTCAAAATGCTGACAAAAGACCAGTTTATTATCAAGAGAAAAATAGTACAAGGCAAATGCCTCTTGTTGCATACTCTCTAGTGCAATGTCACTGGGTTGCTTTATTGATACAATAGCTTTGGTTTGAGCAGAATTTAAGCTCTAACTGATGCTTTGTATATCCAAATACTGAGACTTGCCTTGATGTCACAACATTGCTAACAATTAGATTTTAAAAAATTAGCTTCCTGATTATTAATCCATAATTTGTTCAGAGTTTTCTGTCAGCTACTATTGTTAGTATAGTAGACAGCTACTATCCTCCCCCAATTCCAAGAAAGGTTACATAAAAAAAAATCAGACAAAGTGTTGATCCCATTTTTAAAAATACAGTTGTGATAAATAATTATACCATTTGTAACTGTTTAAGATGGAACTAAATTCTTCAGTTTTCTTTATTCTTTTTCTGGTCTCCTAAAGCTGAGTAGAACATATTTTTTCCCCTCATCTGTAAGGGGAAAACAAAGAGAAATCAGCTTTATTATAAAAGGTGGAGTTTTTTTCAGCTATTGGCTATTTTTTGTGGTAGGAACATGTTTGCCACATGGAAGGTACTAGAACGAATAAACACTGTTATATTAACATTAACCAAAGTAACAGAACTAACAGATCCTAGTAATAAGCACTAGAACATTCTACAAAAGTCCATCCATACATCTTTCAGTCAATCTGAAAATGGATTTCTTTGATACATTTTATTAAATCTGTTGATTATGTAACTTACTTACATGACTTACCACTGTTTGTAGTACCCCTTCTTAGATATCACATTAAATCAGAAAAGGTGTTGTCCAAAGATAGTTGGGTTACTGTAGCTGGTGCCAGGCTGAAGCCAATTAGATGGGAAACAGAGGTGGTATTCAGCAGGTTCTGACCAGTTCTGGAGAACTGGTAGTGGAAATTTTGAGTACTTCAGAGAACTGGCAAATACCGCCTCTGAGTGGAGATTTTACAGTATCCTTCCCCTGCCATGTCCACCAAACCATGTCCACCAAGCCATGTCCATCAAGCCATGCCCACAGAACCGGTAAATTTTTTTGAATCTCACCAGTTCAGCCAGAACCCTGAAGACTTAGTGCCAGGGAGATGATTATACTAGGCTGGAAGGATAAACTGTATGATATATCAGAACTAAATATTCAGCCTACTAAGGGATGCTTGCTCCAATGCCTCCTACATTAAGGAATATTATTTGGGAATAAGTCTTGTTGCATTCATGAAATTTACTACACATCATGCTTACAGAAGGACTTCTAGACCTCTAGATAGAAAATGCAACTTATTTTTTTGGTTTATCAACCAAACATAAAGCATCAAATAATGCAAGCCTCAAATAACAATTTAGGTAGCATTGCATAGGAAAACAGGGAAAATGCTTTATGCTTATAAATTAATTTACTTCCTTATAGGTGCTAATATTCTTCAAGCACAGAAAAGTCCCAGATATAATTTAGCAAGCACTTTTAACACTTTGGAAAGAAGGGAAGAAATGAGATGGAGTCCATAAAGGCATGAAAAACCCTAGAAGATAAAATGATTAGGCTTTGGAATCTTTCTGGAGCAAAATCCAAGAAGAGAGATTTGCCCAGTGGCTCATTTAGTAACTTGCCTGAAAAGGAATGAGTGGAGTAAAAAAAACCTGGGTGAAATATAATTGTTAAAGTAGCACCTGTTAGCAATTCGGAGATAATCCTCCTTCAGAGATGCTGGCAGCTGGAAGGAAAAACTGATGACCTTCCTAATTGTTAAAAAATGGTGCTATAGCAGAAATCTCCAAAGGGACAAGAAATGCTTTCATCTCCTGCAAAGCTAATTCTGAGAGGCTGAAAGCTGCAGATTTAATATGGGAGAAGTGTGCATGGGGCTGCCAGTCTGAATCCAACCATTGTGAAGGACTGATGTAGCCAGGGAAGTCAGTTCAGAATTTGCTAAGTCATCATGAAAATGCACAAAGGAGCAGTGATTAACAGAAACGTTTCCCACCAACCCACCCAATATTAAAATGGCAATAGCCTATGTAAAGACCTACCAGAACACTGAAATTGAGGGAATCAATCTGAATGGTTCCTCAACCCACCTGAGTTTTGAGTCAAAATCCTCTAAGAATCTCTCCTGTTCTCTGGCAACTAAAATTCAATAAAAATACAAATTAACACAACTCATGAAGAAACAGCTTCCTCTACCTTGCATAACGAAAAGGCCAATCTTGTATATTGATAGCGCTGTGTAAACAACAATAATATTAATGAGGAATGCTTGGTGTTTACAAGAAATGAACAAGCATCTTCAATAAGGATGCTTCCTTCCTGGCCATGCTACTTTCTGAGGACCATACAGGTAGTCCTCGAGTTATGACCACAATTGAGCCCCAAATTTATGTTGCTCAGTGAAACATTTGTTAAGTGAGTTTTGCCCCATATTACGACTTTTCTTGTCATAGTTGTTAAGCAGGGGTGAGATTCAAATTTCTGGACAACCGGTTCTGTGGGCATGGCCTAATTTGTGGGTGTGGCTTGGTGGTCATGTGACTGGGTGGGTATGGCTTGCTGACTGGGGATAGCTTGGTGGTCATGTGACTGGCTCAGCGTAAATATTGTAAATATTTATGTAAATATTGAATTTTTAATTAAAAAAGAGAGCAACTTTTACCCAAAATCAGGCAAAGCAGACTGAGTTGCTTGCAGAATCACAGATTCAACCCTAGATCTACCTTTCTGCAATCTGCTGCCTGAGTCTGCACTGAAAAATAGAAGCTTCAGTCCTAAGGAAAGTTCAGCTCTGCNGCTGCCTGAGTCTGCACTGAAAAATAGAAGCTTCAGTCCTAAGGAAAGTTCAGCTCTGCTCTCAGGCCACTTCTCCCTCACTCTCCAATCCCCTGAATACCACTCCTGACTGGGCCTTTGGGAAGCCTTTTGGATAAAGGCAAAGCAGTACAACAGTGATTTAGATTAGTTAGAAAGCAAGAAATCCAACAGGAGGGGAGGGGAGGGGAGGGGCCAGCCAGTGGCACAATTTTCCAGTTCTCCGAACTGCACAGAATCATAACAACCGATTCTATAGAACTGGTCCAAACTGGTAGAATCCCACCCTTGTTGTTAAGAAAATCATTGCATTTGTTAGTAACACGGTCATTAAGCTTCCCCATTGACTTTGCTTGTCAGAAGGTCACAAAGGTTGTTCCTGTGACCTTAGGATACTGCAACCATCATAAATATGAACCAATTGCCAAGTATCTGAATTTTGATCAGATGGCCCTGGGGATGCTGCAATGGTTGTGAGTGTGAAAAATGGTCAAAAGTCACTATTTTCAGTGCTGTTGTAACTTTGAATGGTCACTAAAGGAACTGTTATAAATCAGGGATTACCTGTATACACCACTGCTGGGGATTTGATACCACAGATAAAAATATTCTTCTCTGACTTTTGTAACCTTGGGTCTTCTGGATTATAGTAAATCACCTTCTTCACTACAAACACATGCTGGGCCAGACTTTTTTAGCTTGGTAACTTTCAGAAATGGTGGACCAGCCCCTTCCAATCAACTGAGGTGCCACAAGATTGGGAGAGGCTTTTTCAGAACAGAGAACTAAACATTTCTCCTTCTTTTGTGACAGAAATATAATTATCATTCTTCAAAGTATTGCTATGCAATTTACATACGGATAGTGCTTGAGTTCACACTGGATCAGAAGAATGGTTAAAAACAAATGAACACAACTTCATGGAAGATTTAGCTGAGGAAAATCAACAAGAAAAATAAGTTGTTAGTTATTTAGGCAAAATGTTGCTACTGACTTTAGTCTTTATTCCCAAGACTGTCAACAGATTTCTTTCTTTTTTTGTTTAAACAGATTGGCAGTTTCTTTTTCTCCTTTACTCCTATAACTCTCCAAAACCTTAACTCCAAATTTTGTTTAAATTAGGATAAATCAATGGTCCCATGCTCCAATACTTTATATGACAGACTGTTTGCCTTAACATGAAAAAGCCCTTTAGCACCTCGATCAAATAGAGGAACATGTCATTTCTCTCTGTGTATATGCATGCCTGATGCTTTGAGGTCTTAGAAACTGGAGCAAGGCAAAGGAGGGAGTGCTGGAGAAGGCTGGCTTGTGACAGCTGGTAAGGTAAAGCTGAAATGACACCTGAGAGAGAGCACTAAGTAAAAGGGGGAGGGGTGAAACTCAGAAAGAACAGACAACAGAAGACACTAGACTGAGAACAACATAAGTGATGGCCAGAAAAAAATAGTGAATGCATCCACTCTTTAGCTAGTGAAAGAATCGTCCTATAGCTGACAAGAAGTTTGGGGTTGTCCTCACTTCTGGTTTTGTTTATATATTATTCACTAATTGGTTGGGTTTATGACCTTTAAATCTATAACACTAAAATATTTTTACATTGCTTAGAGTTCAATGTTTCTCTCATCCATAATAGATAACTGGACATATCCTACCTTTCTATACTCCTTCCAGCTCAGTCATTATCTTAATTTTCTGTGGTACAACACTTGTACAGTGGTCCCTGAAGATGTTAGCCTAGTAGTAAAGCCTTTGATGTTGATGAAAATTTACCAGCGTAAAGACAATACAGGGATACTCAAGAGTTCCCATTAATTCAAAGGGGAAGTGTGCAGAACAGTCACCTTATATTTATTGTGAAGTTTATTCATCTACTTTTCCTAGAAGACATTCAGGCGGGAAAAGATTTAGCCATGCATAAAGTATCTTTGGATGGAAAACATGCAAGATCTGGTGTGTATTTAATAGGAAATAGAGAAAGTGAACCAAACTGACCATCTTAAGGGTGCTTGAAGGGTAGAATAAAATACTGGAACAATGAGTCTGAAAAAAGAGAGTTTGGGGTGAAATGGAGGGAAACTTGAGTGTAATATTTTGTACACAAACATGATATAGGTAGTCCTTGACTTATGATCATTTTCATTCATTCATTCATTCATTCATTCATTCATTCATTCATTCATTCATTTTTTACAAATAACTCAAGACAGTGAATATATCCAGTGCATCTTCCTCCTCATATTTTCCCAACAAGAACAACTTTGTGAAGAGGTTGCACTGAGAGAGAGTGACTGGCTCAAAGTCATCCATCCTGCTTTCTAGCCTGGTACCTTAATAACCACTAGACTAAACTGACCCATTTAATTAATGATCACTCAACATTTTGACAGCTGTGGAAAAAGTGACTTACATCAATCCTTGCACTTACAGCCTTCATATTTACGACAGTTGTGGCCTCCTGGGGTTATGAGTGATAATCATTTATCACCTTCCCAGTCGGCTCTGACAAGCAAAGTCAATGAGGGAATCTGAATTCACTTAATGACCACATGGTTCATTTAACAACTGCAGTGATTTACTTAATGAATGCAGCAGAAAAAGGCAAAAAATTGGGTAGGACATTACAATTGCCTCACATACAAATAAAAATTCCAGTCCCAATTATGGTCTTAGTCAAAGACTACCAGTGCAAATTTATGTATTATAAACACTGGCATAGAATAAATGCTACAAACAAAGAACTATCTCTATAAACTCTGTGTACAGAGTTACTTCCAAATAGGAACAAACTCTGATAAGTAGGTACCGTATCAGTTGTAAATATGTATGTATTGGCTTTTTTTAATCAATATGGTTATTTATTAGTATTGTTATTCTACAGTCTGGTTTGCCTTAGCAACAGAGTTCAGTGGGTTGACTGAACCCAATGGGAATAGTAGTTCAAAATACTGGGAAAGCATCTATTTTTTTAGAAACCTGCAGTTTTTTTAGGTATTTGTAGCAAAAATAGTTACTTAAAATAACTATTATATTATTTTTTGGAAGGCACTTTTTATTTTATTAATGGAAATGGCTTTAAAAGTTTTTACAAGAGAGCTGTTCTATACTTAAAATATTTGTTTCATATATTTATTGAAGAACTTTGAAGGCAATTAATAACTAATGAAATAAAATAATCCCATCTAAAATAAAATAAAAAATCCATAGAAGGTAAAATGCTCATGAGAAAGTCCTTTTAAAGACAAAATAGTATTCTGCAGATTTAGTATTCTCATACGAGGTCTTCACAGTAAAGTTCCAAAAAAGAAAGAAAATAAAAGAAAGATTAAGAATTAATATTTTGAGAGATTTCCAGGCCAGCCAAAATCATACAATTGACAATTAATGAAAGACAAAATACATTTAATTTCTTTTGCCAAAGAGTGACCTATGAAACAATGTTTGCCTTCTCAAAAGGGATATGAGAAAAGACCTTCAGTCAATATAAGGCCCAGAATGCCCTCTTAAATTATGCCAAAACTCTGAGCCAGTAGTGAAGTTGTCTGTCCTTAACCCAAAACTCCTCTTTACAAAGAAACATAATGTTCTATAGAAAAATGTATTTTCTTTTTGTGCATAGGAATGTAATATTTTAATTATGTGAACTGTCAGATTCACATAATTAGATGGATGGTTGGTTGGATGCAGAGGTGGTATTCAGCCAGTTCTGACAGGTTATTGCGAACTGATAGCAGAAATTTTGAGTACTTTAGAGAACTGGCTGGCCACGCCCCATCTATTTGCTCCTGAGTTCCAGCTGATCAAGTCCCAGCTGATCATCTGGGTCTTCTTTTGTTGCCCTGCACAGGAAAACGGAGTTGGAAAGCAGGTTAGTGGAATGGGGAGGGAATGGGGATTTTGCAGCATCCTTCCCCTGCCGTGCCCACCAAGACATGCCCACCAAGCCACGCCACAGAACTGGTAGTAAATTTTTTTGAATCCCAGCACTGGTTGGATGGATAGCCTTCTATTAGCTTTTTGTGTATTTCTAAATGTATTATTATGTATTTCTAAATCAGAATATACTAATTGTGAGGGAGTTGAAAAGACAATGTACTTAGAAAAGTAGCACATCAATGTATTAAATAAATGTACATTGCAATATACTCTAATAATGCATCTAACCTGTCACTCTAATAAAATTGTTTATTTTACATATTTATAGAATTACAGAACAACAGAGTTGGAAGGGACCTTGGAGGTCCTCTAGTCCAACCCCCCAAGCAGGAGATCCGACATCATTTCTGACAAATGGCAGTCCAATCTCTCCCTGAAAGCCTCCAGTGATGAAGTTCCCACAACTTCTGTAGGCAAGCTGTTCCATTGGTTGATTGTTCTCATTGTCAGAAAATTTCTCCTTATTTCTAGGTTGAATCTCTCCTTGATCAGTTTCCATCCATTATTCCTTGACTGGCCTTCAGGTGCCTTAGAAAATAGTTTGACCCTTTCCTCTCTGTGGCAGCCCCTCAGATATTGGAAGACTGCTATCATGTCCTTCTCTTCACTAGACTAGCCATGCCCAGTTCCTGTAATCATTCTTCATGTTTTAGTTTACAGTTGCCTAATCATCCTGGGCAACTTTTTCTCTGCACTTTTTCTCGAGTCTCAACATCTTTTTTATAGTGTGGTGACCAAAACTGGATGCAGTACTCTAGGTGTGGTCTTACTAAGGCTTTATAGAGTGGTGTTAGTACCTCACTTGATCTCGATTGTATCCCTCAGTTAATGCCACTTAGGATTGCAGTAGCTTTTTTGGCTGCTGCTGCATACTGCTGGCTCATATTTAGCTGGTTGTCCACTAAGACTCCAAAATCCCTCTCATAGTTATTGTTATTGAGCCTGGTTTCACCCAATCTATATTTGTACTTTTGGTTTTTCTTGCCTAAGTGTAGGACTTTACTTTGTTCTACATTGAATTTCATTTTGTTAGATATGGCACAGTATTCTAATCTGTCAAGATCTATCTGAATCTTGAGTCTATCTCCTTGGGTGTTAGCTATTCCTGCCAGTTTTGTATCATCTGCAAATTTGGTAGGTTCCCCTTCTATTCCCTCATCTAAATCATTTATGAAGATATTGAAGAATACTGGGCCTAAGATGGAATCTTGTGTTACCCCACTACTTACTTCCCTCCATGTAAATGTAGACTCATTAAGGACGACTCATTGAGTATGGTTTGT
Source organism: Laticauda laticaudata (assembly GCA_004320025.1). Classification (NCBI taxonomy): domain Eukaryota; kingdom Metazoa; phylum Chordata; class Lepidosauria; order Squamata; family Elapidae; genus Laticauda; species Laticauda laticaudata. The sequence continues at coordinate 17,248 of BHFT01027119.1, forward strand.
CAGCCTGTTACGAATCCATCTGGTGGTGATGCTATCTATCCCACTTTTTTCCAGCTTACCAAGAAGGAGGTTGTGGTCTATTTTGTCAAATTCCTTGCTGAAGTCTCAGTATATTATGTCCACAGTATTTAACTGGTCTACTAATTTAGTCACTATGTTGAACAGTGAAATAATATTGGTTTGGCATGATTTGTTTTTAACAAACCCATGCTTACTGCTAGTTATTACTTTACTCATTTCTAGATTGGCAGATCTGTTTTTTAATTATCTTTTCCAGTATCTTTCAGGGTATTTTAAATGCTAAAATTTAAAATCAAGATAATTTGTATTTTTACTTTTACTTTTTTCTTTAAGATAAAAAATAAAATAAAAATGTCTTTGTTAAAAAAAAGAAAAGAAACAAAGACAAATGTTTATCAAGATCAAAACAGTCAGATTTAGGTTGCAAGAAGCTAATAGTCATCCAGATTTTTGCAACACAGATCTGGTAGCTCTGGCTGATACAAATTTCCTTCACTATACAAAGGTTTGTTTGCCCATCTTCATCCTAGTAACCAGTCAGTAATTTAAAACAAATCCTTATCACATATCATTTTATTTATTTTTTAGGTATATTTAAATGTTTTGTATATTTTGTATAGTTTGTATTCTGAAAAAAAAGTCCTCAACCGAATAAAATTCTAATTATAGCCTAACATAAAGAACAAATGAACTAACTCCAACCCTTAAAATCTCCCATTCAGCCTTATTCTGCCCTTCTTCAACATAAATCTTCTTAAAGCCTCTATTATATTTTCTGGAGCATTTTTAGTCTGGTGCAACTGCTTGTGCAAGCGATCCAAAGTGACCTCTCCACGAGGCCTCTTTCATGCTTGATGTCACACAGATGCTCACGGAACCTGCCTTAGCCAGCCTTTCAAAATCTGCAACTCTCTGTTTAAAAGTAGCACATGTAAACATTATGCAAATCCTTGGTTTGGTAATGCCACCTACTTTTGTCTCCAGGAATATTTATTGGGGGAAGGGGGGTGGATTGCCAGCTCTATACTGAGTGTGTATGAATGGGGAGACAGGAAAGCATCAGTGCAAATATGCTGCAAAAAAGGAATGATGGATGCTGAGATTTGTAAATAGACAAGCATTACAAAACAGTAGAGTCTCTTGCCTGCAGTTCTACTTTTCCCTAAGGAAGCTGACTTGGTAAAGCTGTCCTGAGACTTCCAACTGTTCAGAGAATAAGGATCTCTTTCTTTTCAAGATACTTCCAAAGTTACAGCACAAGCAGTACTCCAGTGTCTTCTCTTCCCTCTTTTCTTCCAACAACAAAGTATATCAAACTGCTTTTGCTGCAAAGATGAAATAATTAACTAAAGTTAAAAAAAACCTGCTGGGAAAAATAGAATTAAGGATAGGGATACAGGCCAATATGAATAGTGATGATGGGAATCATTTTTATACATGCCTAAATGAGTATGTAATTCCATTGACTTGAAAACCTTATGAAGTCCCCAAAAGCTGGTATATTCTCATAAGTTCTTCAAAGATCACATTATATTCTAAATACAACATGTCTGGCACATTTTAAATTATTTTGACATGAGTGGCAAATTATTAAATGATAAAATGCAATAACCTTTCCTACACAAATTTATTTCTATGAATAGAGTAGAATAGAATTATTTATTGGCCAAGTGTGATTGGACACACAAGGAATTTGTCTTGGTGCAAATGCTTTCAGTGAACATAAAAGAAAAGATACATTCATCAAGAATCATCAGGTACAACATTTAATAATAGTCATAGGGTACAATAAGTGATCAAATAATACTAGGAAACAATCAATATAAATTATTAAATGATAAAATGCAATGACCTTTCCTACAAAAAAATATAACATGCAAAAATATAACGGATGCAAAACGTGAGTAAAAAGGACACAATGGACGAGAAAAATGTTCCATCCATTGTTATCCGCTCTCAAAAGGGGCAAAAATTTGCAATACCAGAGCGGATAACATGGAAAGGAATGGACGCGGGAGGACGCTGAGTGGATGGAAAGCGGATGCGGATGGAAGCCCAGTGGATGGAAGCGGATGAGAGCGGATGGCACATCCGCAAGGCTTCCGGGGGACCTCAGCAAAGCAGATGCGGAACAGATGAAGCAGATGCAGAGTGGACGCGGAACGGATGAAGCGGATGCACAGCGGATGAAGTGGATGCACAGCGGAAGCCTAACGGATGCCGAGCGTTAATTGCACATGCGGGGGGGATGAATTACGTAACCCGCGGATATAAAGGGAAGCAGCTTGGAAGCAGGTCCACCATTTGGAGGAAAGACCTGCTGCCGGACGGCATTGACTGCCTTGCCTGCCTTCCTGCATGCCTGCCTGCAAGCCTTGCTGCAAGCCTCGCTGCCAAGGCTTCCTGCCAGCCTGCCTCCCAGCCTGCCTCCCAGCCTCCTGGCCAGCCTCTCTGCCAGCCTTGCTGTCTGCCTGCCTGCCAGCCTTGCTGCCAGCCTGCTTCCAGCCTCCCTGCCAGCCAGTCTGCTGCCAGCCTTGGTGCCTGCCTGCCTGCCAGCCTTCCTGCCAGCCTGCCTGCCAGCCTGCTGCCAGCCTTGGTGCCTGGCTGCCTGCCAGCCTTCCTGCCAGCCTTCCTGCCAGCCTTGGTGCCTGCCAGCCTCCCTGCCAGCCGCAACCCCACACCATGGGGAAGAAGAGAAAGCCTCAGCAAACCTGCCGCCATCCCTAGCAAGAGGGACAGGGCCACCCTCCCGCTCCCTGTCCCTGACTCTGCTTCTGCTGGGGCTCCTGCTGGGCTTCTTGCTGCTTCTGCTTCTGGAGGAGCTGATGATGCTGCTTTCTGCGGTGGTGCTTCTGCTCGTGCTTACTCTGCTGAGGCTGCTCCTGGCGGTGGTGCTTCTGCTCGTGCTTACTCTGCTGAGGCTGCTCCTGGCGGTGGTGCTTCTGCTCGTGCTTACTCTGCTGAAGCTGCTCCTGGCGGTGGTGCTTCTGCTGGTGCGTACTCTGCTGAGGCTGCTCCTGGCGGTGGTGCTTCTGCTCGTGCTTACTCTGCTGAAGCTCTCTTGGCAGTGGTGCTTCTACTCGTGCTTACTCTGCTGAAGCTGCTCCTGCGGTGGTGCTTTTGCTGGTGCGTACCCTGCTGAAGTTGCTGCTCATCCTGCTCGTACTCCTGGATTTGCTCATCCTGCTCGTGCTCCTGGTCTTGCTCGTCCGCTCGTCCTGCTCGTGCTCCTGGTCCTGCTCATGCTCCTGGTCTTTCTGGCTGCTGGTGCTTACTCTGCTGCTGCTGATCCTGGTCCTGCTGGGTCCTGCTGCTGCTGCTGCTGATGATCCTGCTGGTGCTGCTGCTGCTGATGATTATATCCTGCTGGTGATGATGATGATGATGATGATGATCCTGCTGGTGCTGCTGCTGCTGTTGGTGTGGAGGAGCAGCCCCTACTACCTGGGAGCCCCTCTGATGAGGGCCCATCTGGTCCTGCCAAAGGGAGGAAGAGGCATATGCGGGGATGGAGAGGAGGCAAACTCCATTGAGGAGGAACACGAGGATGAGGTGCTGGAGTGGCTGAGAGAGAATGACTATCTGTGGCGGAAGGGACACATCTCTACAGGGACACCAAGCAGAAGCATGCTGCTTGGAGAGAGAAGGCGGAGAGTCTGGGCTACACTTTGGAGGTGCTCTCTTGGCTGGTGGAAGCACATGCACACCTAGTACGGGAAGCTGCACCTGAAGAAATCTGGCAGGCCCGGGTAAGCTGATGGACAGAGAGACCTATGTCATGGCCAGGTGCAGCTTCCTGGAGGGTGAGATCCGCCACCGAGGAGCACCAGCAGCCCCTCTCATACCCTCTCTCTCCGGCAGCTGCTGAGAGCCAGTCCTCTTCCGGCCGAGAGTCAGCTCCTGTCTCCAGGCAGGTTTCTGTGGAGTGTGCCACAGAGGAGAACCCCCCACAGCTGTAATAATCATGGTGGAGTGCATGGGACTCCCTGGTTGTGTTGGGAGAAAGGAGACGGCAGTCCACCACAGCCTACCGCATCCACCCCAGCTCCACTCCACAGAAGGGCACAGAGGCAGACCAGAGGGCAGAGCCACACTGTCCTGCTGGAGATCAGGACACCATCCAGAGCAGCATAGATCTCCTCTCTCAGCTGGTCCACACCGACTCCTCATCCTCCAACCGCAAGCCCTTCCTCACCTATGTGAACCAGACCCTCATGGACATGGAGGAACCCCCAGTACCAGGTGGTGAAGACCGGATCACCGAGCTGCTTCACAACCCTCCAGGCCCAGCTGAACCTGCTCCCACCCAGTCCAGGTCTGCTCCTCCACCCAGGTGATGTCCTCCCATTCCAAGCCCCACAGGCCCTCACCTACCAGGGCTATGGCTACCAGGAGGTCCAGCAGCACAGGCAGCAGCCCTTCCCAGTCCAGGCACAGAATCATCGGACGACACCGTTGCCACCGGTTCCACTGATGCACATGCCACCCATGCCACTGATGCCACCAACGCCAACGATGCACCCATGCCACTGATGCCACCCATGCCAGTCCTCATCCAGCTGCAGACCAGACAGCCCCACTACACTGCTTCCTCCACCTCACAGCCAAGCCCAGCCTCAGTACATCTGTCGTCAGTACTGGGCTGACACCCATGGCATGGAGGAAGGAGCTCTCAACATCACGGGTCTGAGCCAGCTGTCTGAGAGCTTTCTCAACACCACCGTCACCTGTTCTCCTCTCGGGGCCAGGCACCCCAATGGCACTTCAGACAAGCACTCCAGCACCAGCCACCTCCACAGCACCTGGACCCTTCACCCCTGAGACTGGGCACACCTCCGAGTGACCAAGAGGAGTGCCAGAGACCAGGTAGCTGGCTACCTGTGGACTTTATTTGGACACTTGACTTGGGTCATTTTTTCTTTTACAGCTTGCTGTTCAAAAAAGTCTATCTTTGTTCTCACACTTGCTTCATTTCTTTTTTTTAATAAAGTCTTGGTGGAAACTTTTAGAAATGGTTTAAGCCTTTGCATGCTTGTGGGATGGGTTAAGATAGCAGTGGGGTGGCCAGGATACCTTTGGGATGGGTAATAGCTGTGGGATGGGCAGGGATACCTGCCAGATGGGCAGGGATACCTTTGGATGGGTTAGGATATCTTGGGGATGGGTTAAGATAGCAGTGGGATGGGCAGGGATACCTTTGGGATGGGTAATAGCTGTGGATAGATAAACCTCCTGTGCAAGCATAGTGGGACTGTATGGTCCACCTCCCAGTGCCCACACCTATGGCCCTTTATTATCAATAATAATGTAATAATCATCCACACATGTCAACATAAAAACAACTCTTTATTAAACACCCTGTTCATTGTAGGCCCACCCAACATACATGGCCCAATCTCATCAGTGTGATGAGACAGGCTGAAGGAAGCATCCATTAAGCATCTATCATCCTGTCTTGCCACTCCACTGCTCCAGCTGGGGAGTTGCACCAGCGTCTCAGGAGGTTGCGATGCTTCTTCCCTTCACGTGAGGCTCTGTTGGAGCCTTGCACATCCTGAGTGTCTGTCAGGTTTTGCCCTTGCCTCCATTCACCAGGCTCCATGTCCCATTGCCTTGTTGGAGGTCCATGAGCCTGTTCTGCAAGACTGGGTAGCGGGTGCGCATGAGATTGTGCAGGATGCAGCAAGCTTCCACGATCCTCCTCATGGTCTCTGGGCGATTCTGCATGGTGGTGAGAAGTACCTGAACCTGTTGGCCAGGATGCCAAAAGCGTTCTCCACCACCTGCCTTGTCCTGGACAGCCTGCAGTTGAAGATCCTCTCTTCACAGGTGAGGAGTCTGGGGCTTCATGAGGTAGGTTCTGAGGGAGAAGGTGTCATCCCCACAATGAAGTAGGGCACATCTTGTGTTTCGTTGGCAGTGGGTCTGGATCTGGGAAGCCCATGATGAGGTTGCCTTCCAGCCCCTCCTTGAGGTCACTGGCGTTGTATACCTGGGCATCTGAAGATTAGCCGTTGCCTGAAGCATCGATGTAAATGAACTTGTAGTCAGCATCGACCATGGCGAAGAGGATGATGCTGAAGAAGCCCTTGTAACTGAAATAAGTGGACCCCGACTTGGCTGGCGCTTTGCAGGCCACGTGCTTCCCATCTATGGCTCCAACGGTGTGGGGGAAGTTCCACCTCTGATACCACTGCTCTGCAACTTTCTTCCATCCTTCTTCAGTGGTGGGGCACTGGAGGAGCTCCTCCATGTATTCTTTGATGATGGCCTGCACCACTTCTCTGACCACAATGCTGATGGTGTGTGTGGCACCTACCAGCCGTACTGCATGCTCCTGTAGGTGCTCCCTGAGGCCAGGTGGCGCAGAGTGAGTGCCACCTTGAGCCCAGGTTCCAGGCTGGGCTGGAAGTTGGTATTTGCCTTGGTCAACCTGGGTGTCAGCCGCTGCACAACTTCGTCAAACATGGCTGAGGCATCTCATGAAGTTCTGGAATGCACGAGTGTCTTCGTTCCTGAGCTCCACCATCAGCTTGTTGTACAGTCCGTACTCTGCTCTTCTCCTGATCCATCTTCGGACCCAGATGCTTCTTGGCCGCCTCTTTTTCTTCCCTAGTAGAGTTCACAGAGCCTGTAGATGGTTCGCACTGTTGCAGAACGATGGTGGCTGCCAAAAGGACTTTGTTACGATCCATGGTGGACATGACTGGATGCTGTGGAAGAGGAAGAGTCAGATGAAGGCTGCAGAGGTCTGCACAGCTGGGCTGCTGGTCTGAAAGTGAGATCCAGATGAGTTGCTCCCCCTTTTTACAGGCAGTATAGGTTTTCCACTATGTGTCCCTTTGCATCCTCTAGGCATCCTCTAGACATCCTTAATATCTGAGATAGGTCCCCTCTGCGAACGTTTTTTCCATTTTAATGCTTTCTCGTGAGCTGCATCCGCTTTCATCCTTCTCCATCCGTTCTGCATCCGTTCTGACCTGTTCTGCATCCGTTCCACTTCCTCCCTGCGTCCGTTTACCGCTGGAGCGGATTGAGTTGCGCGATGCATAGCGGATGCCTAGCGGATATAGCGGATGCGTAACAGATGCAGAATGGATCCCTAGCGGATGCCTAGCGGATGCAGAACGGACGCATTGGATACATTTTCCGCGCAAAGGTTTTGAGCAGCTCAAAACCCTCTGAGCGGATGAAACGTCAATAGACGGATGCTGACGGATAGAGAGGAAGCAAAACGGAGGCAGTGAGTACAGAACGAAGAGCATCGCGTTAACCCCAATGGATGGTAAGTGTTTTTCTCCGTTTTACATCCTCTTTCCATCCGTTGGTGCAGTGTGACAGGGGCTTTAAGTTATGTGTAAAAAAATTAATCAAGTATATTTGATTTTAGTTACAGGGAAATGTAAATGGAACCAAATCAAATATAACTTTTGTCGTATCATCTTTTAGTTTTTGGAGTATTCCGTTGGCTACCAAGTCTAGCTCTCAACCTAGAAAATTTAGCTCTGCTAAAAATAATAATTGACAAACTACGATGGCTGGAATCAGGCATAAAATATTAATGCAAAGCAAGACATTTTTTCACTGACTTAAAATGATGCTTTGAATAATATACAACAACAACAGAGTTGGAAGGGATCTTGGAAGTTTTCTAGTCCAATTCCCTGCTCATTTTAGGTGAATGGCTATCCAATCTTTTCTTAAAAATTGCCAATGATGGAGCACCTACAACTGCTGCTAAATAATTGTTCTCACTGTCAGGAAATTTTTCCTTAGTTCTCGGCTGGGTTTTAACTAAGAATTTTGGTTCTTAGTTCTTGGTTGGATATATCTGAATCTGATGATTGGTACCATAGCAGTACTGTTCAGCCCTAACCCTTCAGATGCTGCCCCATTCTTTCTGAGATTCTATTAATCTTCCCATAAATTACATTTTTCTTAAGTCCATGTTTTAGCCAAGCTTGGCATGTCTGTTTATTAAGCTGACCATATTCACAATGGCTATCAGAAGAAAATTAAATGGAATGCTTCTACCATTAAATGTCCCTTGTGTAATGGACTTTTACACAAGATAACAGTTTTACATTTTGTATAATGTAAACAAAATATGCCAAAATGATCCCAGTCTTATATTTTTATTCTGAAGGCTGAAAAATGACACTGAATGAATTGCAGACGATGTTCTCATTTGTCCTTCGATTGGGAGATGAATTTGGGAGATGTATTGTCCTGAATGGGACAATGAATGAATTTGGAAAGGTGCTTTTTCCAGAGAGTTTGCATGTATGGGGATTCTGAAAAACAAAATATGTATTTGCCCTCCATTGCCATCATTCCCATTAGAGGCCCATAAAAAATGTACATATTGCTTGTTTCCACCATGAAATTAATGATGAGCAAATGAATAGAAACAAGGAACAATGAAGCTTGCAATTTGTCTTGTATAGCCTTAAATGACATACCCATCTCTGTCCCCAGCTTTAAAGTGAGCTGGAAGGTTCTGGCCATGGGTCCTGCTCTTCAGGAATATCGCTCAAAGAGCAAATAAGGTCTTCCTAAACACTGTATCACAATTATGAGATTTGCCAGGCGACATTCTGCTCTTAGGTTATATTTTGATTATTTTTACTGACATTTTAAGATGGTTGATTAATGGATCAATCAATTTTTGATTGATAAGGTTTTAGATTACCAACAAAGTACAATATTTGTAGCTCAGGGTCGAAATGAAATTGGAACTAGCATATCACCTAATCTGATCTGCCAGAAAACAACTAAGTGCAAAGAACACTAAGGACCCCACAGTTTTTAGGTTGCTGTGCCCTTTTATTTGGCTTTGTTTCCTTTTTTAAAAAACAAAAATATTTCCCATTTTTAATTTTTTTCATTAATTGCTTCAAGCAAGAGCTGCTTAAGATAGTTAGCAGTCTGAGATGCAGCAATACTTTATTTTTTTATTTTTTTTTAATTTGTCAAGTGATTATAAGATAACAGGTATAAGTATAAACACAGTTATGAATCCATGAAATGGATACATATAAGAAAAATAAAAAAAACAGTAGCACAGGGATGGTAGACACATTGGTGCACTTATGCATGCCCCCTCTTAGGCAAGGGGTGAGGTCAATAGTAGACAGTCTAAGGTTAAAGTTTTTGGGGTTCAGGAAAGAAACCACAGAGTCAGGTAGAGTATTCCAGACATTGACCACTCTGTTGCTGAAGTCGTATTTCCTGCAATCANCATTGACCACTCTGTTGCTGAAGTCGTATTTCCTGCAATCAAGTTTGGTGTGGTTTACCTTGAGTTTGTATCTATTGTGTGCTCTTGTTATTTTACCATATCCTGAAATCAAGGTGAAAAGTTACTAGTGTCAACTAATTAGGTATCCAATGCAGAAAACCTGGCAAGATTTTGGAGTTTGATGAATCATCTTTTAACTGGATTTTCAGTATTTTAATTTGCTTTATATTTTGGCTCTGGAATGTTCTAGTTAGTAAGGTAGATATAGCTGAAAAGAAAGCATTTTTTTCTATTTTGGCATATATTTTTTTCTTTTTACGACCCTTTAATCCCTTTGTTTTTTGAGATGCAGTTGGTCCAACTGAATAGAGGTGAGGGTTTTCTGGCTGGATGCCACCTAACATGGAGTTCACAACAGATATTTTCTCTTTGTACCCTGATAGAGAAACATCTGCCACTGCCTAGGATTGAACTCTTAATCTTTCAAGTGGGAGGTGAGTGTTGAGGGGCAAATAGCATGGGTTTTGTTATTTGCTAATTAACATAGTTACCTTGTATTTTAATTTGATTTATTTTCTCTCTTTTAAAATAATGTTCAGATTTATTAGCTTTTAACATTCCTAAACTGATAAACAAACTGGAGACTACCTCCAGATAAGAAAAGTTTGTTTGCACAACTTTGGCTCTGGCTTATCTCTTTTATGATCTCTAAACAACCTTTTTCCTTACAATTACATCCTTTCTGACATCAGACGTCATTTTAATGGACATGTGTGATATTATGGGATACAAATGTGTAATATGTTTAACTACATGTATCTGGTTTCCTATGCAAAGGGGACTTTTATTCTTAATACTTTTATTCTGTCCAGTCAGCTTTCCTCTTGCATTTTCTTTGTTGTGTTAACAAAGGAGGGAAAATATAAAGAATATAAAAAGAAGGGAAACATGGGATTCAAAGTTCTCACTTTTCTTTTTTCATAGAGAGATCCACTTTATAAGGATACCCTAATAAACTGCTTTTAAATGATCTTCCAACTCAGTTGCTTATTGGAAAGGTAAACTGAAGCAGAACTTAGAGCCAGATTTGGCTTTCAAATGGCACCCCAGATGGGATGTCTTCATCTCTCTCAGTTCTTTCTTGGCTACAGATCATAATCAATGGAAAAGTACGCTTCAAAAGAATTTCTTTTGACACTGATTTTTTATCTGAGATTTAGAGGACTGCTGTCAGAGATGCAAAAGATGTTTTTAAGGGAGATTGTGAATTATAAAGAGGCACTAAAATTGAGCAAACATCCATTCAGATGAAGTTTATTCAAAAGAAGTTTGGTGAGTGTTGAGAAGTTTGTTAACTTTTCTTTCAGTTTCTAATGTGTGATACTAGTTGACTCTGAAGAAATCATCTGAGTTGTAAAACTAAGATATTCTAATTAGTGAAGTAAGTTCATTAGTTGATCCTGGAGAGATAGAAATCTCCTGGATGTAAAATAATTTGGGGCCAATATGACATGAAAAGCCATGAGGAAAGAAAAGTGTTGTTGTCCTTCCCGCCTGGGATTCAGCAGGTAAGTTTAGCCTGTCTGAATGGGAAGTTGAAATATTGAATACTCAGATAATTTGGGTGTGACTTCTGTTCTGTTGATGTGTCTCTATAATAATTTTCTTGAAGCTAGCAAGATTGGAATTGAATTAAAATACAAGATAACTATGTTAGTGAACAAATAACAAAACCCATATTATTTGCCCCTCAGTGTCTTCACCTCTTTTATCTTGGCATAAATAATAATGCCAGAATATTCTATTAATTATTACCATTGATTCAGAATCATTTTGAACTGACTGTATTATTATCTTAATGAATTAAGTATTGTTTGAATATTCTGCCCATAGACAGGATAAAAAAAGCCAACTTACTATTGAAAAGGGTAGGAGATATAGAAGCATAGCCAGCTGTACCAATAGGCTGAAGAACAATTTCTACCAGTGGGCTGTCAGACTTCTGAACAGAAAATAACACAGACTTGTAGGGCCGGTGCATTGTACAACAAGGTCACATTGTGTAATAAGATTGGGGCTGGGTCAGGGACTTCTGTTCTCTCTGTGAGTTGTGTTGGGGGTGTGTGCATGAAGGGAGGCTCAGTCAATCTCACATGTTGTACTCGGACAATAAAGGTAATTTAAAAAAAGAAACTTTGAGGGCGTTATCATAATAAGAACTACTCTGTTGTATATGAAAGCACTGTTGCTGCAGTAAAGAAATTAAAGAGCTTTCCTGTCTAGCACTCTCTTGGTTCAGGACACAAATCAATTGCTTCTCTGTAGCATAGCAAAATTTAATGGTTTTAGATTCTTTAGTTCTTAGAAGAGAAAACATTAAAACATGCCTAGATTTGTACACCTTTTAGAATGAATGCAACATAAGTTGGGAATCTGAGAAGGAAGGACATGTTGCTCTCTAAGTCAAGAAGGGAAAAATAATGGATTTAGGTAGTGGCTCACAATTTTAGAAACTAAACTCAGAAATTATTTCCAACTTCCCCAGGTCTGTTTTCTGCCACCATTTTTGAACATATTGTACTGTATAATCTGTAAAGATAAAAGTAAATTAAATAGATTTTCTTTTTAATTTGTGACCATTATGTAGTCCTGAATAAATGCACCCACCCACACCCACTTATATACATACTTACTTCTATGGGTCTACCATGTTTGATGTGACCCAACAAACAAGGCTGGTCTGCAGAAACAGTTGATAAGTCCCATCACTCTAGAATCCCCAGAGAAAAGTACTTTATATCAGTATCTTTCCAGAAAAAGGCAATAATTGTTTTCTCAACTATTTCCATTTATGTAAGCTAATTTAATATAGCACTGAAAATTTGGTTGTCTTTTGTCTTTAATGGTGTAGAATTGTCTTCCTCTACAATTCTGTATTTAAATGTGAACTTTTAGATTCTATGTTGTACTTAATTTGCTATGTCTTATTAAATTTTATTATAATTATGATCAATTTAACTTATTCTTAGATAGTCATGTATTCTTAGAGAGTGATGTAGTGGTTAAGACAACAAGCTAGAAATTGGGAAACTCTGATTTCTAGTCATACCCTAGGCATAAAGTCAACTGGGTGACTTTGGGCCTGTCATTTTTCTTAACTCTAGGAACGAAGCAATGGCAAACCCACTTCTGATAAACCTTGTCAAGGAAACTGCAGGGATTTATCCAGGCAGTCTCTGAGAATCAGATTCAATTCAATAAATGAATACATGTTCTTAATTCATATGTATTGATGAACATACATATGTGGGGGGGAAACCTGGCTGTATTCCTTCTCATGTCTTTTTAAATATAGTCCAACCACTGCCTATTCAGACATAAATGCCACTGAATATAATAGGAATACACTCAAGCAAATATGAATCACTGGGTTGAACTTTGGAAGTAGAAAATGTAGAAAATATAAGGAAGTAATACAGTAATTTATGGGCAAGTGGTACAACCCATAAATTGTTTTAGCATATATGTTGAGTCTCTAGATGCTCTTATGCATCAAAAAATATGCAACCTTTATTGATCATGTGTAATTCTTGTATCTTCTCCCAATTTTCCAAATTTAAAGTATATCTTGATTTTCAGACAATTTTTCACTACTATGATAGGAATCAATTTCCTTCCTATATTCCAAAATTAATAAACTTAAGACTACATGCAGTGTTTAGCTCTGTTGATGCCAAAATTGTAGGCACACCTGGAACAGAAGGCAGCAAATGGTTTTTGATGGAAATAGTGTGCCATATGTTGTTCCTATCATGGCCTTTGGATGCAAGATCCCAGAGAAGACCAACAAATGTAATATATTGTAAAGTGTCCTCATAGTCTCTTTTTATCTTTCGATGGAAAATAACTAGGCATTGTATCCCTTTTGTAAATTTGTGATTCAGTAGAAAGGTGCATGGTACTACAAAATTTAAAATGCCCAATAGAAAGACAGGTACCATATCATGACTCACCTACTGCACAGATCTTATAGCTGACTAGTTATTGTAAATGATAGAATTATTCTTAAGAGACAATGCTGGATGAAATGGCAATATGGCTTGCCACAGCTTTATGGAGTGATTTCATTCTGATTGGCATTGACAGTTTACTTACTGGATGATTGAGCCAATTAAATGTCTCACTAACCCACAAAAACCATGTAGCCATATGCCATATTTTATTGAGTTATCAAGTAAATTGAATGGGTGAATCCTACTCCTGATTGTGGGATATGGATCCATGATATCTCATACTGATCTGAAAGGAAACAAACCTGATTTCTAACAGCATTAATCCGATTATTGACCATATCACAAATATGCAATTTATTACTTAGACTGCTGCAGGTAGCTGTAAGGGGATCCTTTGATATTTTTTCCTCCTCCTGCTGCCCGACCAAGAGTGGACAGAGAATAAAAGAAATAATAACATAAACTATGTTATAATATTTCTATTATACATTGACTCTGAGGTAAGTGAAGGTCCATTCTGCTGAATAGTGTAAGAATTACATATATTCATGTGCATTAGTGTAAAATCCTTAAATACTCTTACTTGTACACTTTCAATAAGATAGCAAATAACATCTCGTTGGCTACTGCAGTCTTTCTCAATCTAGTGTTCTTGAGAAAGTTTGGGCTATAGTGCCAACTATCTGCAGCCAGATATAGGGATAGGACAGATCATGAGAATAAACTAATAATATGACATAGATGATAGCCTGCTCTTCATTAGATGAAAAAAATCCTTCCAAAAATGTTTGCTGTAGAACTCTAGAAACTGCTAGATCATCCTTAGAAAGATAATTGTTTAAAAAGATAACAACAAGGAGCAGGCTGGCAACATTTGAAATAATCTGCTACACAAATCTGTGAAGATCTTTTGTCATTCATTAAAAGGATCTTCTATTTTCCAAGCTTCCCTGCCTGGTGCAGGAGATATTCCAGTCAGATTTTTAATAAGTTGGTTTTGGCTAGATTCAAATTTGGCTAAACAACCCCCTTCTGAGGCCTGGACATCTCTTAAACATACACATATATGGATTTTTTTCTCTTCTATGCTCTAGCCAACTGAATGACAAATGATAAAGATTATTTCCATCCAAAACTTCTGACAGGAAAAATTAGATCTACCATATGTTAGAATTCTTTTTGTACCTTGTTCTGGCCATCTAGCAATCATCCAAATTTTTGCACCCCAGTTACTAATCCCTAGATAAATGTTAACCAAATCAGTTATTATTACAATGTAGAAACAATTATAATTGCAATTCATCATGAATGGTTACATAATCAGGTTTCTCCTTTAACTGGAACAGCCTTCCCCAATGTGATATAGTTTGGAATTACAAAATTAATAAGTAATGACTTGATTGTTATGACTGTAAGTTGTAATAACATAGCATTGCATAAAAATATGATGAAAAATTCCCCTGAAGTATTTAGGAACAACCAAGATCAATAAAAACAAGCGAGTATCTGGGAGACTGGTAAGATTATTATTATTTTGAAATACAGGTGTGTTGCAGCAGTGTAAAAAGTATTTAAATGTGCTCCTACACAGTTGCGCTTATTCAACTATGGTTTAGAGAATAAACCATAATTAGCACCCTTTGGAGAGCCACTCAATTCATACATCTGAGAGTGTCATTGGTAGTGAACAGCATCAAAGTAAGCACCACCCGTTCATTGAAGCCACACTCTTTAAAAATAGTTATTAAACGTATCAGATGTGTGCATGTAAAAAGGAGCAGAGCTTTGATCATTCTAGTTGCACACATAATTTTGATGCTGCCAATACCCCACCCCAAAGATGCCCCTGAATACATCACACTTTAGCGAAATTGAACTGGTTTCGAGTTAGCAGCCTGATGAATGAATAATTGTGTCAGAGCAAGCTAAATTTGTGTTTGAAATCCATCTGTGCCTTTCTGGATCCTTCATATGGACAAGATTTTAAAGTCAATCTGATGTAATGTCAGGCTCACATACAATAACTCTTATTTGTTTGAAATATTTGTATACTTCTTCCCATTATATATCTCAAAGCATTTTACAGTACTTCAAAGAAAGCACCAAATAAACCTTTCTTCTGCTAAATGGTGAGGCTTCCAACTGTGCAGTTATGACTGAATGTGGTTTT
This sequence comes from Laticauda laticaudata, assembly GCA_004320025.1. Taxonomy (NCBI): domain Eukaryota; kingdom Metazoa; phylum Chordata; class Lepidosauria; order Squamata; family Elapidae; genus Laticauda; species Laticauda laticaudata. Next base: position 32,693 of record BHFT01027119.1, read on the forward strand.
TGCTTCTAAGTTATTCCAGGCTGCATTAAAATTCTTCATACTGTTTGTATGTGAATCAATGTACATTCTTAATGCTGGTGCTTGACTAATTTGACTAGACAGACATCATCATTTCTTATATGTATGCATTTGTTCTAAACCTTTGGAGTGAGACAGAATACAGCTGGCCCTATGTGAAGTTTATTGAAACATAATAACCCATTTGAAAAAATAAAGAAATATTTTCCCAGCATTTATAGAAAGGATAAGGGGTGACAAGTATTGCTTGTCTTACTTACACCCTTACTATGGCTTGACAAGTATTGCTCAACTCTAACTTCTAACAGTTCCAACCAAATGGTCAAAAGGTCGAGGATGATAATGTGTAAGAAGACAATTTAAAGTCAATGTTTGTTTCCTTCAGTCAAGCTTTGAACAATAGTTTTCTCTTTGTTTAAAAACATCTCATCAACCTGGATCAAGACGTTGGGAGTCAGAATGAAACAGTTACCCAAACCCACCCTAATCTATAACTTGGTTTTATGGTGCCACAAGTCCCTTTGTTGTTTTTCTTTAGTGCAGCAAATACATTGAGCTTCTAAAATCTTTGAAGAAGACTCCTAAGAATACTGTGGACAACCAAGGAAACAAAAGGAACACTGAACAGGGTTTTCACTAGAGGCACCAATGATCAGATCAAAAGTATCTTCAGTCACATTATGCAAAGACTCAGCTCCCTGGAGAAGGCTCTAATGCTGGGAAAGATGGAAGAAAAGAGAAGACGGATGAACAGCAACAAAGTGGAAAGACTTAGTTGCAGAGGTGAAGGGTGAAGACCTCAAAGAACAGGTTAGGGACAGATTGTAATGGAGAAAATCTGTCTACGTAGTTGCTAAGAGTCAACACCAATGCTATGGCACATAAACAAAACCATAATAAATGTATTAGTTGTAATGACCCAACAGTGCCAAGCCTCCAGAAAAATTCTGGTATCTGTTCAGAAAGATCTAGAAGTATGAATCAAGTCCTAACAACTGCAGTTTTTTTAAAAAAATAATAGAAATTTTCTCTTCCAGAAAAATAGAATAGGAAAAAAAAAAGAATTATTGGCAGTTCACTTCCTTCTATTCAAGACATAGCATATTGTATTGTCTCAGATGCTACACATGACCTGTTTACCTTGTTACCTTCTGGGAGGGGGCTCCGTGGTATCCAAAGCAGAACATCCAGATTCAGTCACAGTTTTGTTCCATGTAGCATCAACCTTGTGAATGCTCAAGCTTCCTCTTTCCACTATGTCTTCAAAAGGGAAAGTGATTAATATGTGTTTGTGTGTGTGTATTTGTATGGGTGTAGGTATACAGGTAGTCCTCGACTTACAACAGTTCACTTAGTAACTGTTCAAAGTTACAACGGCACTGAAAAAAGTGACTTATGACCATTTTTCACACTTGACTGTTGCAGCATCCTCATGGTCACATGATTTACATTTGGATGCTTGACAGTTGGCTCCTATTTATGATGGTTGCAGTAGCCAAGGTCATGTGATCAGCTTTTGCAACCTTCTGATAAGCAAAGTCAATGGGGAAACCAAATTCACTTAACAACTGTGTTACTAATTCAACAACTGCAGTGATTCACTTAACAAATGTGGCAAGAAAGGTTGTAAAATGGGGAAAAAATCACTTGACAGATTTCTTACTTAGCAAAATAAATGTTGGGCTCAATTGTGGCCCTAAGTTGAGGACTATCTATCTATCTATCTATCTATCTATCTATCTATCTATCTATCTATCTATCTATCTATCTATCATCTAATAACATGTCTACATATGTGTATCTATGTTATGAGTAGATATATACTTTCTTTTGAGAGCACGCAACAGAATTTCATTTTTAATGTGTGCCAGTGTGCTCATAGTAAAAAAATGACAATTAAAGTTATTTTATCTCATCTCAATCTCATCTTATCCTATAGCTGACTTGGTTCATGAGAAAAAAATAAAGACCAAAATCCATAGCTTTCAGTCAACCTAACTATCCCAAGAGTTTGCATATTCTTGAGTCCTGAAAGTTCTTCACTATCCAGCAGCATGAAATAAACACATGAAAGTTTCAAAATTAGGACATGGAATGTAGAGCTCCAGGCTAAATAAAATAATAATGGATAAAAATCGGGGGTATTGAGCAATCCTATATCCTAATTTCATTTATGACGACCGATTCAGAATCTACACAACTACAGACAGATAAGCAAAACCTAAGTATTCTCTCCATAGCTTTTAAAAGAAAGATTAACAGGTTTGTGAGTGAAGATATTTCCCTTTTCACTGATGCCAATAGAGATTTTTAAAATACAGTATATCTCAGGCCTGTCTATTTGCAAAATCTTTCTTTAAAAAGAGGGATGAAAAAGCTTTGTGGTCTTAGTCCTAACTAACCCATATATCCTTGCACTAAAGAAACCAGAAAAAGGGAAACATAACATGCATGTACATATTGTTTGCTGCAGCCTACAAAATTAGTCTCAAGATGAGGATCATACACTGAATATGTTAGACCATAATAGGTGTGCTTGACTGAGATTTTTAAAAAAGTATTGTATGGTCAGTCCTCCCTGCTTCTCCTACTTAGATTAAACCTGTATTAAACCTGTCTCTTGCCTTGAATCAGGATCAATCAGCACAGGATCTTAGATTGGCAGAGAATAGCAGTAAATGAAAGAAGAAATAAAGCAAGATCTTTCTATTAAACATCAGCCCATATTTGCATGGAGGCAAATGCAGGTTTGTAATAAATTATACATTTTTAAAGAAATAGCAGCCATAACATCAAGCTTATCCTGCTATTAATTCCTGTTGGGCATTTTTTCTTTTTAAATATGAAAATAAGCTTAATAGCAACCCTACACACAGGAAGCTTCTATTTATTAACCAAGCACTAATGCTACAGGCAAGCTAGCTGTACGTCTGAGTCACAACTCAAGGGAGATCATGGAAGATTTGGATCTCTCAGGCCATCACTCAGTTCTGCAAAAAGAAAAAGGAAAAGATAAAAGAAAAGAAAAAAAGAAAAAAAGGACATTGAGGAGTATAAGCAGCAATGGAAAGTGAAAATAGCATAACCCTTGTTCCCTGCTCAGGTAGCAACAGGAAGTTGTTTTTACATGAGTTTTTATTTATGAAAATGGTAGCCAGTTGGCTCAGAACAGAAAATCAATGATTATTTGTCTAATATTCAGCCATGCTGGATTAAATACCACAAGAAAACAATAGCCTTCTGGGATATGGGGAATGTGTCCCTTATATGAAATCAGATTAATCCAGACAATAGAGAATGGTCAAACAGTAGCTATCTAGAATCTGCAGAAAAATTGTTGCCAGCACTAAAAGGAGACCCAGAGAATGAACATCAGGCTTTCTATATGCAAGATAACTATTACACTCATTCATAAACTTTCCTTTAAATGGTGTTTTATAAACGTAAATTGAAGAAAATTAATCTCCAGATATTTTGAATTAAACCTTCCACAACTTCTTGTCATTGGCCATACAATCTCTGGGCAGATTGGATGTTAAATTCAAAGCCATCTGGACAACATTGGCTTGCTTAAGCCAGCTTCCATTTTTCATTTCTAAAGATGGGTATCTATTACTGAATTTAGCAGTACTCCACTTACAGAATATAGAGTAATAGAGTTGGAAGGGATTTTGGAGTTCTTCCAGTCCAGGGGTGTGCAACCTGTGGCTTTGGAGCCACATGCAGCTCTTTCAGCCCTCTGCTCTCTGTTGGCTGATCCCACCACTGACTGGCCCTTCCCCTCCCATCACTCCTCGCCTGGCCTGAGAAGGTAAGGGCGAGCACACTCGCTCCATATTCCAGAGCAGAAGGTGGTGGGAGTGAGTGATGTAGAGGTGGCCACACCCACCCAGCCACACTGGTTGTTAAATTATTGGCTCCTGGGAGTTTCTTTTCTGTGGGAAATGGGTCCAAATAGCTCTTTGAGTGTTTAAGGTTACAGATCCTTGTTCTAGTCTAACCTTTGCAGGAGACCCTATCCCATTTCACACAAGTTGCTGCTGAGTCTCTTCTTAAAATACTCCAGTGATGAAGCACTCACAACTTCTTAAGCAAACTGTTCCACTTGTTAATTGTTTTCACTGTTAGGACATTTTCCCACATTCCCCCTCATTATCGATGTAATACTATTAAGGACTACTCATTGAGTGTGGTTTGTCAGCCAGTTACAAATCCATCTGGTGGTGATGCTTTCTAGCCCATATTTTTCTAACTTACCAAGAAGCAGGTTGTGGTCTACTTTGTTGAATGCCTTACTGAAATTCAAGTATACTCTGTCCACATAATATTCTTCATAGAAACCAGTCCTATAGAAGCCACACTTCATAGAAACCAGTGGCCCAACCCAAGTTATATAATTGAGACTGTTTTCTTTACTTGAACATACTAGATTGCTAATATAGCTGAGAATTTTAATCCTATCAGCCTGAGTGGATTGATATCTTCTTTTCCAGAATATCCTCTGGAAAAAAAATACCAAATAAAAGACCATTCTGATGAGGGGGCTTGAGTATACCTACTAAACAGAATGTTTTGCGATATTTAGTGCTGTCTGATTTGGGCACATGTTTACCTAGGGCAGCTATATGAAAAAGGGATTAATTTCCAAGCAAAGTTTAATATTACTGCAATCTTAAAGTCTTAACAAATCATGAGAATGATAAAATATTTCCATCTGAATACAAAGATAGTTAAGCCCGTACTAAGTTAGTTCCAACATTATTTCCATTGCAATGAAGTCAAAACCTTGGTTCATATGAAGAAAATATTTGGCGCATTCATTCATTTCCCATCTTTGCTTCAAATAATTCCACAAGTTTCAGACTGAAATTTGAAACTTGTCTGCACACTTGTCTACATAATAGGATGGTAAAGAAGTGATTTGGAAAAGGAGTTATGGAACTGCATGGCAATACAAACAGAACACCTCTTTAAAAAATAATATCTTTTTTCCAGGCTTCCATATCAACTTTAAAAAATCATTAAAGACTTAACTTTTTAAAGAAACTGCATCTGTAAGGTAATTCTTTAAAGAAGCCATATCTACTTTTAGCCTTGTGCATAAACCATAAAAATAATTGCTTTAAAGAGGTCCTGCCCTTAAGAGTCCATGTATAGTACTCTAAAATTCCAAATCATTTCCTAGGCCTCTGCTCTTTTTCTGGCAAGTATGGTATAATAATGGCACAACTCTGTTGTGCTTTCTTTCAATAAATGTACTAAATGTAATCACAAGAACAACTATATCACCTTGGGTACTAGCTTCTGTTAGTGCCAGACTCTATTGTGCTTTGACTTCACTTGCAGCAAGAACAGGAATTGTTATTGAAGCAGAAATTATATACTACACGACAGCCAGCTGTCAACACTACTCCAAAGGCTGCCTTTATATTACTAATGTTCCTTCCCCAAAACACTGCCAAAACCCCAAAAGAAAACCCAACTTGATTGTCATGGCTTCCATCAAGGGACACTGGTACAGCTGCTTAGATTGTGAGGGAAATGCTGGAAATCAGAGTACAATATTTTGTATTTGTTTTTTCTTAAATAACAATTTGTATATTTTCCTGTTTCTCAAAGCACAAGGTATTCCCAGGACAGTGTGCCTGAATCTGGTTTCCTTTTGGAGGCAAGTCTTCCAGTTATATGTGTAGTATTAGGTTTGTTTATACATTAATTTACTTATTTTTTTTAGAAGTACTTCCATACAGACCACCTTAAGACTGACTTCTGGAAGTTTATATAGAATATGAAATGCAAAAGTCAAACAAGATTATTACAAATGCAAAGAGTCCTTTGCAATGTATACATTTATAAATATATAAGTAGAATGCAGGTAGGGTGACTAGCATGGAAACATCTTACCTGAAAAGAGATCCAGACTCAATGTGAGCTTCCCAAGGGGAGAGAGATGCATCTCCAGCAAGTCTTCAATTCAGATTTTGCTTTTAATCAAATGTGTGTTTAACACAGCAGGAACATCTACACCAAACTATCAATTTAAAGGGGCTAGAATGGCAACAAGCCCTCTAATGGGAACCATGAATACAAACAAAAGACCTCCATGGATTAAAGAGGTCTCAAATTCAGAGTCTTGTGCATTTAAAAAAAAAAACAAGGAAGAAATGCATCCAGTTTTGTTAAAGCAGAGGAAGAAACAAAAAAAAAGGCAATAAATAAATTATACCAGGAAGGGAGATTTGGGATAGGGCTATATGTAGACATACCTAGCTAGGGTCCCTTCAAATCTAACAGCATTGTTGGAGGTTTTTTAATAGCCTTTCCACTTGAAGGAGCATTTCATTCTGTCCTAACTCCTAATCCATCAACACCCTTCCCCCACCACTGTAAGTCCATCTGTATCTATGATCAATATTATTTCAAGGCCAACCCACACTCAGTAAACAAACTACTGTTTCAGTGTCGTAATACAGTAGATTTCTCTCTCTCTCCCTCCACCCCTTGTGCATCTTTATTCATGCTCTTTTATTTTCCCTTCCTTTTGTTTTGCTCTTGTTTTAGGTAGCTTTCCATAGCTTATGTTATTTTCCACAGGCTCTCATTAAATATGCTTGCTTTTATCATTTCCCCTTTCCCCTTCATAAGGAGATTCATTCATGGTTATGAATCCTTCTGACCTGTATTTATTGAAAATCTGTTATTTGTGGGTAAGGAAAAAAAAAACTCATTTCAAAGCCAAAGCAGTAGTTGGAAACAGTATCTTATCTGAGATAATAGCAGATCTAAAACAGCCTATTGTATTCCCTCCCCTATGGCAGGGATGTCAAACTCGCGGCCTGTGGGCCGGATACGTCACATGCCGGCCCTGCCCTCACCTGGTTTAGCAAATGGGAAAAAAAGTCCTGATATGTCACAAGATGCCACCATGACAACACGAGTTTGACACCCCTGCCCTATGGGAATTAAAATCAACACATCTGGGGAGCACCACATTGGAAAACATGCTTAACTACATGATGATAATTATGTAATTTGCAGATGAATATAAATTTATATCATTTTTATTTCCAAATGGATATACTAATCAAGCTATGTTTATTATTAAAATGCTATGATCTTACTGTGCGATTTTCAGGTTTGTTTTTTTTTAAGATACTGTATTAGAGAAAAATCTGCATAAGAATGCATATAATGTAAAAATACATTACAACTCGCCCTCAACTTTCGACCAAAATTATGCCCAAAATTTATGCTGCTAACTGAGAAAGTTGTTAAGTGAGTTTTGCCCCATTTTTTGCCCCAAACTGTAAGATAATAGGATACTATGAAATGACTTCATGAATGGGATAAATCAATATTATGAATGGAAAAATTAAAAAAAAAATTGCCAAACAGAAACTTCAAGAGTTGTGAAAATGAGAAACTGGGGGGCGGGGTTGTCTACTAGATTCACCCATCTCTCTAATCTAAACTTTTACTTGGCTTTTTAATTTGTTCCTGTAAACCAGCAGCAGGTGAAATCACAAAGTTGGTTCATCATCAGTCATCACCAGATGATTTGCTTAGTAGATAACAAATTCCATTCTGCTACCTTGTTTTATTGAAACTAATTAATTTCGGGCAAGGAATAGGTGTTGTGCAGGATATTCTCATACGTAACATAAGTTAATGAGCTCCATATTTTTTAATTGTAAGACCTAATCACCATATCCTGCCAGAAGAATTGGAAGACCTATTCACCATACCATGCCTAATCACTTATACAATGCCAATGGGAATTTGCCTGCACTCTGTCATCACGAGGAGAGGGCATCTCTTTAGCATGCAGATAGAAGAAAATCAGTGCTGGATGATGAAAAGAGGGCAGGTGAAACTGGCATGCTTATTCTATTCTTCCTTCTTTGTTGTAGAGTTTGCATAGGTTGAAAGGACTGAAGAGGGCTTTAGTGTATGTCTCTTGTTCCAGGTTCTCCAATAATAAACATTCAGTAGCTCTTAGCCCTGCCTTTTCCTATGATGGGTTTAGTGCTGTAATACAGGAGTCTAGAACTTCCATCAGTTCAAAGCCAGATTAAACTTTATGCAAGAGATTGAGTGGAGACCAAATTCATTGGGGCGCTCAGGAACAATGAAACTGGCAACGATGTATGACTTAAAATATCTATGTAGTCCCTTACCTCTCTCCCTCCTCAGTTTAAGGAATGGCAGAAAAAGTATTGACAAGTTTATTCTTATATATGGTGGCTCTGAAGACTGTCAAACAAATGCAGATTTTCAGAACATAAACATCAGAACATACTTTTCATTCCCAGCACCAGTCTCTCTTGCATATAATGCTTTCCCATGAACAGTGTATCTTACATTGTTACCTGTGGCTCACATTAACCACAGCCCATTTTTCCTTGCAATGTTTCTATTAGGATGTTCTACTGTACAAGTTCCTCTTTCTTTGGTGGGCTTTGGTTGCTCCTCTCATGTTTGGTAGAATAAGAACTGGAATGTACCAGGTAGAACTTCCATTTGTTATATTTGAATATCCAGTGACTTAAAATCTAAATCAGACCCATACAGCTTGGCTTCCACCAAATGTATCAGTATAGACTTTATTTGGTGTAGTCTATTATGATGGCTAGTCAGAAAAAACACAGAGAATCAGAAAAAACACAAAGCATCAGCAAGAAATGCTCCAAGGAGGCTGGAGCAAGTTTTACATATTTGGATACCAATGATATTTATTAAGTACTACAAGTGATCCTCACCTGATGACCACTTATTTAGTGACTGAAGTTATAACAGTGCTGAATGAGTGGTAGTTATGATGTAATACTTACTGGAAGATTGCCATTTGCAATATTCTTTGTTGGTTTTCTTCAAGCAACTTCAATGGAGGAAACTAGCAGGAGGCCATCAGAATTGCCATCACTAAGTGGCATGGCCACATGATTTCACACTCTATGAATGCTTTGCTTAGCTATATGGAAATCTCAGTTCCAATTACTGTTGTTAAATGAAGGGTATCTGTACTTGGAAAAGCGGAGGAAACCCACTTCTAGGTTAAAAGTGGGAGGGATGCAGAAAAAAAGAGAATCAGAGGCATTGTTGTATTTGGTTGGAGAACTTCCTTGCAGCGAAAGACATAGCTAAGTGGCTGGGACTAGATTTGCTCTTGCCTAAACTATTTCTGCCACTGGATTTCAGTCTGCATCTGAAACAAGAATTCCAGTTGTAAAAGGCCACTGTGCCTTTATCTGAAAAATTACACTGAGCTGCATAATCGAAAGAAATGGAACAAAAATGTGAAGTCACTGAATGGCCTTTAGGCAAGCCTCCATTTCTCAGACTCAGTGCAGCTTTGCTTTCCCTCTTACCTACCCTTTATAAAATATTACAGAACTGCTGAGAGAATAAGCCTCAAGGGCTCTGAGCATTTATAAACAATACAGGAAGAATAGAGAAGCTGCAGCACAAGGCAAAGAAGCTCACATCAGTTACAATCAATAGAAGGAACTTACTTTTCATAAAAAAGTATAGGATGTTCATGAGTACTCAATAAAATTGGAAGTTAGGGATGATAGATAAACTTGCATTTTAATATTCATAATGTTAAAAAGTAAAAAAAATAGAACAAGGATTCAAGACTTCCTGGTGGTCATAAGTTTTAAGAAAATTATTTTCTTTTTCTCCAGAGCTATTACTTTATTAAAAATAACATGTTAGGAAGAGAATGAGATACTATATCCCTTATATTAGGAGTGAGGAACTTTGAGCTTAATAATTGTTCTTTATTTTAATTTTGCTTTTCCATTTTTGCTTTTGAAGGCAGTAGGAATATGACAGTGATGTCATTGGAAGGCTTGTGGTCAACCATTATGAGAGCTTTCAGTGATGAATTACAAGATTTCCCCTTATTTTACTTATGAGAAGAGGTTGAGCTTCCCAGAAATCCAGCATCTCTGAGTTTTATTTTGAAAGAAAATCCAGGAAAAAAGTGCGAGAGATAATTACCCTCCTGCCAATGACTTTTAACAATATAATCTTGAGAGTTTTGAAGACCACAAAAATGGGGTTGGTGACTTCATGTATTCCATGGGTTTCTCATCCTTAATAGTGGAAGCATATCCTAAGGCTTTCTATGGATCAAAGCACCGACTGTCTTTTAATTTGAATGAGAATCTGAGAAACCTTCATTGTTCTTCCTCCTTAGCCAAACAAACAGTCCAGAAAATGTTATTCTGCATCTATGGCCTAGTTTTCTGCTTATGCCATTTCTCTCCTTCTGTTATTGGATTATTTGTATTTTTTGAGTGAAAGAACATCCAATTACTTTAGCTTCCACAAACCATTTGTTTATTTTAGTAGGTTTATACGATGCTCCAATTGTTTCCCAGCTCTATGTGGCTTACAATCTTACTATGTGTATAACTAAGAAATAAACAACTAAGATTTCGCAAAGAATAGAATTTGCAAACCTGAAATTTTAAGCATCCTTGATGACTAAGGGAATTCCCTGTAAAAAAATTAAGTGACTTCAAAATTGGACTTTGAACAATGCTAAAACTGAAGTACCCTCATAACAGTCACCTTTAAAAAAATATTTCATTTTTAAAAAATCTACTATTTCATGGGTTTCAAACTGGATTGCATCATGTGATGTATCATGATGGTTTTTTGCCTTTGCAGAGCTGGGGTGAGTATGGCCCACGGGCCGCCAATTTGACACCTCTGTTCTATTTTAATTAAATATGCTCCTATTTTTAAATTTCTAAAATCATTGAGTTAGTTGGAGATTTATTTTCCATACAAGCGAAAGGGCTTATTCTGTCCGTTGAAACTATTTGCTCCACGGATACAACCCTCCTGATGAGAATGAACCAGTTTTTCCCTTCAGGTCTACTTTCCACATCTGATTTTTTTTGGGCGGGGGTGGGGAGAAATCAACAGAGTATTGGAAATAGAAATAGGCAATCTCCTTTCCTTGATGAAATTTCCAGAGTGATAGCAAATTTTGGATCACTCCAGTGACTGCATAGCAAGGTCTCCTTTATCCCCCATTCTAATTCTAATTGTGATTAAGAAAATCTGTTTGAACTTTACTCTGAAATTCTGGGCTACTGCCAAAAGTTATCCAATCCAAAGATAGGAAACAAGTTGTGCACGCCCAAAGTCTATAATGATGTTTCTTAACTTTGGCAACTTGAAGATGTGTGGCCTTTTTGGAATTCTGAGAGTTGAAGTCTACACATCTTCAAGACAACGTATCTAATTGGCAGTAGTGTATTAACCATTAAGCAGACTAAGCACGTGCTTAGGGCACTAGGCCCAAAGAGGACACCACAAAGTTGAGAAAAAAAAACCAATGAAGATTTGTAAAAAATCTTGTATGTACAAAGAAGGGGGGCATCAAGATTTGTCAGTGTATGGGGCACTAGTGAGCTTTAATGTCCCATTGCTAATGAGGAAGGAAAATGGAAGATGCAGTGCAACAGTAACTGCAGTGTCACTAATTTTCCATCTCTGTTTTAATTCAATAGTTTGCATATAGATTGAATAGAGGGAGAAAGAGAGAGAGATTCTTGGTGCACTTCATGTGGTCTTCAAGATTTTGATTAAAATAATAAACAGGAAAAATTAGCAAGTGATGTGATTAAGTAATTGCAAAAATCAGACCTAATGGCCTTATAGGACATTCTTTTAGTATATTAACTTCATCTGTGAAACATGCAGTTAACATTCTTTTTCTCCCTATCTTCAAAGTCAATCTATGCTTTAAAAATCTCCTGATAAAATTTAACATAAAGGGCATGCACACAAACATGTACACAGACAGATGTGTATCTTGCCACAACACCCAGCCTATTTAGCCTCATTAATATAGAAAATATAAAACAGTGTGAAATTCATTAGCCCTGTATTTTATTAATAGCAGAATTCCCACCCACCCCACAGAATGTTCTTTGATATAGTTTGATCCCCTAAAGCAGCTGGAGATTTGGTTGATTCCTAGGAGACAGAACCTAGGCTTGTCCACACTGCAACCTTAAATTAAACTTCTGTGAATAAATCAGCTGGCAATGAAACAATTTAAGAAATCTCTTTCCAGATTATAGTCCTTTTCTCTGCTTTGGCCATAATGATGGCTTTGTGGGTTTTTTTTTTTATACCACATTTACCCTGACAGGTGAATTACCCTGACAGGTGGATATCCACCCTGACAGGTGGATTTTCTTGCCTCATTCACCATTTTTTCTGTCAGTTGGGATAGAAGGAGAAAGTGGCAGACTATTGGCAATTTTTCTTCACAATCAAGATAGACACAAGGAGAATTCATTTTGTTGTTCTACCAATTAGTTTGTTGAAAAAACCAACGTCTCACTATTATACTAGTGAATTTGTAAGGAAAAAAAAAAGCTAAGGAGGGCAGTGACTGGTGATTTGAGGGGAGGAGGTATTCCTGTCATGCCAACCAAGTGGAATAGAGTAGTTTGTGCCTACAAAGAAATGAAGCACAGCAGGTGAACCAGACAGCACTGCTTGAGTTGGCACAAGGCATGAAGCCGTACTTTTAACTCATAGCAAAAAATGACAGGCAGGAGTTGCTTTCCTGGGGAGCTGGGTACAGGTAGAGGACAATACCATGTGTTCCTGCCTCAAAAAAAGGGCCAGTAGTCCATACTCATGCTGAGGCAAGGAGACCACATGAATCAGCCTCATGTGGTAACCCTACACATGTTCATTTGTGTCCTGATAAAGGAATGATGAGTTAGAAATATATTAAAATAAATGAAAAACTCCTGTGTGTCGCCTAATGAATTCTATATGTCGCAAAAGATTCTGGAAATTAGAGATGATGCTAACTGTGAATACGGATAGCATATACATTTATTTCTAAAAGTGATCTGAAGCTAACTAGCTTCCTCCCTCCCTCCCTTTCTCTTGGTAAAGGGCAAATGAGTGAGTGAATGTAAGCATAAAACAAATAGGGGGGCAATGAGGAATTTGGAGGCAGAGATGCAGAATCAAGAAATTCCATCAACAATGAGAAGTAATAAGTACTTATATATGAAATATAGGGTGGAGCTTAATCTTCTCTTGGGCCACATAGGCTACCATGTTGCTGTTGTTCATCCACATACTATTTAGGCTTTTTAAATGTTTGTCGGGAGTATGTATTCTAACTAGCAGTTGGCAAGATTATGTCTGCTGAGGCTAATCATCAGACAGACCTTTTTCTATCACATTTGCCCTTTTATCCTCTTGTGTCCTGAAAGCAGGGGGGGGGTGGTGGAGCTGATATTGCAGTCACGTTGGCCATTGAGATACCATGGAAGGTTTCTCAGAGACCTCAAATACCCTTTTATCATCAACAGAGTCCAAGGTAGCTCCTAGTGGAAATATATCACCTGTCACTTCTCCCTGATGTAGTCTGGCCTTATTAGCTCATATTTCAAACTGTACTTGTCTCTCAAGTGCTGCCTACTTGCATATCTGACCAATAGGATGTTTCTTTTCCTCTTAACCTATATCCAGAGGGGCATCGGTTTTGAAGGAAACAGCTTGCCACTTAGGATGACCTGGATTTTTATAATGAAGCATGCAGAAAATAACAACCAAGATCCGAGTCGCTGTGTTTTTCTAAATCTTGTGAAATATTGAAATGCTTCTCAATAATGGAGGAAGGGAAGATAGTTCAAAGACTATTCCCTCCCCCATCCGACAATAGAAATTTAGTGATAAACCCCAGCACTTTCAATGATGACCTGACAGGTAGCAAATCAATGCTATGCATTTCAACGTGGATAGTCTGTAGAACATTGGTCTGATTCAATGTATGCCAGTAATTCTTATGTAAGTACCCAGTTTTCTTTAACAGCAAACATAAAATCATCTCTCTTTCTGTCTCAATCTTTTTTTTTCTCAGCAGAGTGACTCATGATTTATACTAATCTGTGAGAAGAACAAAAACATACTAAACAACACATACTCTGCCTTGTGGGTATTTAGAGCAACAAAAGCAACATATGCCATCCAATGGCACTAATTTCAAGTTCACCATTTAGCAGACATGCAGACTCCTGCATGTCTACTTAAGGAATAAATGTAGGAAGTTTATCTGGCATACTGAAATTTAGCCAGTTTACCCAACAGCATATAATTTCTGCAGCATCAGTCCTTTTATCTGAGAAATAGCATGGTTGCCTATACTAGAGGGATAAAATGAAGCCATAAGGTACTCTGGCAAAGAAATGCAATAGCACTTAGACTTATATACAGCTGCACAGTGCTTTACAGCCCTTTCTAAGCAGCTTACAGAGTCTGCATATTGCGCCAAACAATCAGAGACCTAATTTTACAAATCTTGGAAGAACGGAAGGCTAAGTCAGGATCAAACTCCTGGCTGTGGGAAGAACAAGTTTACAATACTGCATTCTAACCACTGTGCCACCACAGGGTAAGATGTGGTATACTTTTCTTTACCCTAATAAATATATGTATTTTGATCTAAATCGGGCAATTTAGTGTTCACCAGATATGTGGATTAGCAGCCTTGACCAATCTGGTTGGGCTTTCTAGGAATTGTAACCACAATAAATTTAAAGACTCCAGATTGCAAAGAATACCTCAGAGGACCAGTAGTACTTGCCTTTCAGATAGCAATATTTTGTTCAATATTTTGTCCTTCCCTTCCCTCTCGTCTTTTCAAACCCCATAGAAAACATTCCTTTTCTTACTTGGGTCTGTCCTTACTTTCATTTCTTCCCTAGGTTACAGTTCAGTGGAAACATCCAATGCCAGTGAGATCCTAAGAACATTGGTTGATACAAAATGCTGGATTAGATGGGCCACTGGCTTGATCAAATAGGAGTCTTCCTATGTTCTTGGCTTGCCAGTGAAGTCGATTCAACTAGGATGGATGATAGCTATGGCATAATTACAAGCTTTATTTAAAAGCTTTTAGCCTACTCTTAGAAAACTATAAGCCTCTAGTGATTCATAAAATTCAAATTGTCACTCCAATGAGAACTGCCTGGGCCTCTCACCACATATTAGTGGAATTGCTGAAATTTCCTTCAATAGTCTGTTTTTCACTGATTTCAAAGGAATTTTTGTTTGATTAAAAACACACTAAGAGAAAAGACATTATTGTCAAGCTAAGAAGTTACAGTGAAGTGCACCAAAATAGATGCAAAGCTGGATGTGCATAACAGATTTATTCCATATTAATTATACTCACTCCCAATTCAAAAATTAAGTTTTTGGTGGTGAGGGTGAGAAGATTAAAAAAAAAGAAACTCTTATCTATAGCTGTTTACATTACAAGTAACTGACCCACTAAGAGGCTCAGTGGCTCAGTGGTTAAAGAAGCTGAGTTTGTCAACTGGAAAGCTGACAGCCCAGGTTCAGGACCCAAGTGCCACGCAACAGGGTGAGCTTCCATTACTTGTCCCAGATCCTGCCCAACTAGAAGTCTGAAAGCATGCAAATGCAAATAGATTAGTAGGTACCATTTGATGGGAAGACCTTTGGGCAATGCTGGCTCCCTTGGCTAAGAAATGGAGATGAGCATCACCCCCTAGAGCAGGACTCTGCAACCTTAAACACTCAAAGAGCCATTTGGACCTGTTCCCCATGGAAAAGAAAGCACTGGGAGCTTTCCAACTCAATGTCACTCCCACCCAGTCACATGACTTCCCTCCACGCCTCCCTGTGTTTTCTGTGAGAAATGGGTCTCTTTCTCTCTCTTTCTCTCCCTGCCTCCCTCTCATTTCTGTTTTTTGTGTTTTACCTTGTCAGGCCAGGCGAGGAGTGACTGGGAGGGCAAGGGGCGGGGCCAACCAGTGGTGGGATCATCCACAGCAGAGGACCCAAAGAGCCGCATGTGGCTCCAGAGCTGCAGGTTGCTGACCTCCCTAGAGTCTGGAGGACAGTGGAAACGTTTACCTTTCACTGATCCATTAAAGTAAGCTATAATGGAGGTTGACTTTGGTTTAGTATAAACCTGGTTAGTGAAGAGTTACATATTGTCTTCTTCCTGAAGTATAGACTATAGAACAGTTCCAATCATTGCCACCAAATTGTAAATGTTTAATTAACATATGTAATTAATTCTCATTATTTATTATTCATTTTGTATTGAATAAATAATTTCATCTCAAATTTGTATCATGGTAAACAATTATAAAACAATTAAAACACTTAAATATAATAATAAAAATAAATAAGTTAACTGCCAAGAGGTATTATAATCTATTGGATTATATTCAAATTAAATTAAATACAAGTATTTTTTATTTTGTTCCCATTAACTTTGTCCTGGCCTTCCCTACAGTTTAGAGGTTGGTCCTGGCATCTCATTCAAGGGTGAGTCCAGATGATTTATACTATAACATAATGTGTTCATCTAGCCAATTGCATTATTTTTATTAAATCATGTTTCAGCAATCCATGGATTAATTTGAGTTCTCAAATTTAAAAGATGCCCTAGCCTGATCCTATGTTTATTAGGCAGAAGCATCCATCTTTTTATTATGGATAGTGGTATCATTTGTTAATTATTATTTCCCTTTTATTAATAATCATAATTGTAACAATTGTTATTAGAAAAGATGTATATTTCCAAGCTTGAAAGTCAAAATAACTGCACTTCCTGTGGATACTTGGGACAAGAAGTCTTTTTACTGTTCTTTTTCAGACAGCCAATTGTTTCAGTCTAGATATTTTTCCAAAAGGAAGATAGGGGCAAAACATGAGGAATGACTGGCTGAAGAAACAAGATGGAAATTGCCTCAAGCTGCAAAGGAACAAGATGGCACTTGGTAGGATAACAATGAAGGCCTCCATAAAAAGATATTCAAATTCCAGATGTGTCTCTTTCTAAAAGATCAGGGTCAAGAAAGCACTAGTATTCCCAGTGATCTGCCATGGAGATCAAAGATGGATCTTGAAAAGCAGTATAAGAAGAGTATTGATGCTTTGGAAGTTGGTGTTGGAGAAGACTCCTGAGAATATTGTGGACAACAAAAAACAAACAAACAAACAAAAACAAATGGATCATAAAGCAATTTTCAGTTGAGGCACAAATGGTCAGGCTCCAGTTATCTCACTTTTGCTGCATTATGTGAAAATCTAGCTTTCTAGAGAAGAAGAATCAAATGCTGGACAAGGCAGAAGAAAAAGAAGATGAGGACAAGTAGCCAACTGGGGTGATTCACTTAAAGTGGCAATGAATGTTCCATTGGAAGACCTAAAATCTATCTATGTAGTCACTAAGAGTCAACAATGACTTGATGTCACATAATCAATCACTTATTTGCTCACTTCAGCAACTTCCCAAGATAAATCCTGGAGAAGTAACATTCAAAGGAGCCATTCTAACTTCATCCTCTGAAATGTTGGTTTGTTACAACCTTATCCAATCATGGCTGTACTGCAGAGGTGGGATTCAAAATTTTTAACAACCGGTTCTGTGGCTTAGTTGGTGGGCATGGCTTGGTGGTCATGTGACTGAGTGGATGTGGCCAACTCAATATCACTCACATCTCCTCGCTTGGCCTCTCAGGACTGTGGGGATGCTGCAACAGTTGTAATGTGAAAAATGGTCATAAGTCACTTTTTTCAGTGCCATTGTAACTTTGGTCACTCCATACAAGCAAAGTACCAGCAAAGGAGGGGGAAAAAAACTCCAGAGACGTTCCTGAGACAGGAAGTTTAGTCCTGCCAAGAATATAATAAGGGTTAACAGAGAGGCAGTTTCTGTAAGCAACACCAGAATGTTTCCTTCCTGCTTTTCTTACAGGATTAGGCCAGTAATTTCTTCTAACAACTGGTTCTTCGAACTGCTTAGAATGTTAACAACCGGTTCTAGCGAATAGGTGCAAACCTGTAGAATCCCACCTCTGCTGTACAGGCTAGGATCAGCTAGGAACTGAAAATATCAGGAGGTGACCATGTTAAAGAATGTTACTGTCTGACAGAGAAGACCCATATATGACTCTCCAGATGTTCATGAACTATAACTCCAAACCTCCCTATGATGGTCTGAATAAAGAACTGTAATTCAGCCATAACTGAAGAGGCACACACAGCACTGCTTACTTGAGATGAACTAGGTGGTAGTTAAGAACAGCAGCACGATCTAGGAGGGTAACACATACACATATAGGATATTAAAAGAAAAAATGAATCTCAGTAACTCCTTACAATCACTTCATAATAGTTATGTAATTATAATTATTCAGTGATCCAAATCAGCTGTATGCAGAAGCAGGCTATTCCACTGTCCCTCCTCACTTACAGGATTGAATTTGCTTAGTTCCCTTTGGTTAGTCTGAGATTTTCTTGTTTCTCTTAATCTCTTCTTTTAAAAACCTATTATTTTATATAAATTATTATCTTTGCACTCCTGCAAACCTGAGATGTATGAAGAATGCCCTTATGCCCTTTTTATTTTTTTCAGTGCTGGTTCCAGTGAGTCAATATTTGTTACCCAAGTTTCTTGTTGTTCAGAGAAGGCAGAGGATCAGCATGAAGAAAACTGCCTCAATTCCAACATGGCAGTTGGGAAAAAAAGGGAAAAATTTACATAGAAAAGTGACAAGGTGAAGAAAAAGGCTACGATGGCTTCCTCCTTTATGAACTGCCAAACAATTGTCAAACTTTTCCTCTGGTTGATTCTTAAGACTCTAATTACCACCTTGGAGTAAGTCAAATGCACATATATTGCAGAAGGCTGTTCCCAATATCACTTGGTTTAAATGTCTTTGTCTTCTGCCAACATGAGGAAATAGACATTTCATTTATTTCTCAGGTTTCTGTAGCTGCCCATCACACCAATGTGACTCTAGATAGTTATAACAATTAAAAACTACAACAGAAACAATAAAAGATATAAATAATCACAACAGCATGCAACTATACTCAAGCCACTACTATATTAATAATTCAATAAAGCAATACACTATTGTCTCTGATTCATCATTTAGTTTTAAATCTATGGTTAATCCAGATATGAATTATAGTTAGATATAGCTGCATTCCTGTCAAATTTCATTAGTTGATAGGTATTGTGTCTTGATTGCTTTCTTTGAATAGGTAGGAATTTCTGATCTTACTACCGAGAACCACTTGCACCAGTAAAGAAGAATGATCAAGACCCTTCCCAGTATTTTGTGCATGTCATCGTAGGAAGATGTAACAGAGACATTTGCGTTATAAAAATCCAAGCACCAAAAAGGTTGCCATGTATGATTAAACAAATCATCATTGTGAAAAAAAGTTAAAATAGAACTTTTCCATGAGAAGAATTAAACTTTGAACAACTTGCTATTCATTTTAGGAATTTCTGCATGAAGAACTTCATCATGCACAAAATACTAGTTTTGTTTCTTGACAGTATCTCACATCTGTTTTATTTTTGGGAAACATTGACTGGACATGACCAAAGTACGAAGTCAGTCAATTACTGCAGTGGTTCTCAACCTATGGCCCACAGATGTTTTGAGGGAGAGCTGCAATGTCATCACAGGGGGTCTGTAGAGGCTTAAAGAAATATTATGATTTAAATCTTGAATTTAAGTCTTGAGATGTATGTGTCCATGACCACAAAAGATATTTAAAATGAGTCTGTGGTAAGGAAAAGGGTGAAAACTAGATTACTGTATTCAGGAATCTTTTAGACTTACTGCAATACAAACCAATTAAGTATTATTGCAAAGGAAGTTAATTCAAGATAAACCTGTGTGACACTGATAACATGGAACATAAATGACTCTGCAAATAGAAATTTGAGAACACTATTCTATATTCATGGAAACATAAACATACATCTAAGGAAAAAAGGCTGTTTAGGCAACTACAACTTCTAAATGGTTTGGGTATATATTGTCTTTCTCTAGATTGTTGTTGTCAAATGCAAATGCTAGCAAAGAATTGTTTCAAAGAAGTGCATATACTTTCTTCTAAAACAATATCCCCTTGTCAAGGTTAGACTAACAAAGCCAAGCAAATCAGGAGTCCAAGGAGTTCACTTTCCTCAAAGAATTCCTTTATTAGGCACATCATATTGGCACACTTAGTGTAAAACCAACTCTGACTCTTTCCTGTGGTTTCAGCATAGTTCAAACCAGCAACAACCCTTCTCTACCAAGTGTCACTTGTCACATTGGCCAATTAGCTTGGTTGGCAGGTTTCTCAGGCACTTCTCTCCTACTCCTTCCATCACTTGGGAAATGACCTTGGTTCTCACAAGCCTTGTGTTGTGTCTAGTAGTGCATTCCTTCTGTCCCCCTTCCCACAGTATATGGCTACAGCGAACAGGACAAATGGCTTCTGCCAGGTTCAGTTTGATGTTGACACCCTCCTTGGTACATTCAGATGGGCATGACAATTCCCATAATTCCCAGTCAACTATCCATATGCTCTATTGTTCTAGAATTGATCAGATTTGGGGAAGGTAGGATTGTGTAGCTGAAGCGGCAAAGCTAAATGTCTATCCAGCTGTATTTGTCATAATATTTTCTTGCAGCCTACATATTAATTAGTGGCCACAAGGTATAAGATACAAGGGGTGTCCTACAAGGACACAATGAGAAAAAAGATCTAGGTCCAATTTCTTCTCAGAGGTGGTAGAAGTGGAAACCATGAGCTGGGAAAAAGAAGTGTGTATGGTGGTGCACAGACATACGTGTTATAGCTTTCCTTATCCTTATGAGCAAAAGCAGCTCCCCTATTTCTCAGTTGCAAGAAAGAAAGAAAAAGGACTCAGGTTGAGAAGATAGGCATCAAAAAAGCAATTTTAAACAAGGTGTGAACAATAGCAAGAAGTGTCATAATAACAAAGAAAAGAGTTCATTGAAAGAGATAGAGGCACCAATAATGAGAAACTGTGAGATGGAAAATCTACAGAATCATGATAGAAGATGAGGATAAAAGAAAGTTGTCATGGAGCTGAATACAAATGTATAAATAGCCAACACACATACAAAGAAATAAAGAAAAAGGATTTAAGAAAAGCAGCAAAGATAAAAATGTAAATGGGGGGATGAAGTTGGAGAAGGCAGAGAGGAAAAGGCGGTTGGTCTTTCTATTAAGTGAAAATAAAGACAAAATTTTCCCCAAGTTATGCTCAACCACTTAAAAAACCACTTTTTGTGACAGTATAAAAATGTTTTGCCGTTGTCTTTTTCTGGCTGCTTTTCAATTCCCAGTTTAGCCTACGCTGTGGTATTTCCAAGTCATTTTAAAGACATGCATTAAAGAGGAAAAAAAGTGCAAAGGATTCTAATATAACTGCCCCACTCTTCATTTCCTTCATTTTAAACCTTGCTGTACAATATTTATTTATTGGAGTAAGATGGGGTAGAGCTTAAAGAGCATTCATCTTAACTTTATTAGATGCATGTTTTAAAAATGTTCCACAATCTATCAATTCATTTTCATAACCTTGAAGAAAGAAAAGACAAAAGAAATATAAAGCACCATTTTCCTTTGTAAATGGTGAATGTGGACTATTCAGCAACAATACAAAATAGTTTCGATCTGGACAAGATTTCCATGAAATTAGATCCATTGGGTTGGTGACTTACTGGTTAAAACAAAACAAAACATGCTGAGGCAAATATTTTTGTACTCTGAGATTTGGAAATATCTTGCCTTAGTCTTCCTGGATCATAGTAAAATCATGTGTATGTGTATGTGTATGGAGAAAGAGAGAGACAGAGAGAGAGGGAGGGAGGGAAAAGAGAGAGAGAGAAAAGAGAAAGAGAGAGAGAGAGAATGGTTAGTCTACTTCACATGAAGTACATCAGGTGCACAAGGCAGTGAAAAACAAGAGATGTTATCAAAGAGCGTGTCCTTCAGCATTCCTGAAAATATTAGAAAGCTTCCATTATTTTTCATCCAGTGTTGTCGAGAATGTCGTTGTTGTTTGAGAATTGCATGTTACACTGTAATTGCTTTTCTCTACCATTCAAACCAGTCTACAAAAGTAAGAGTTGTTTATAAAAGCAAATCAAGCACATATATGCAGATGATCACCAAGTTCACAAAAATCTGTATCTCCACATCAGTTTTTCAAAAGAAGCTCTGTCTTTTCTCTACTGTCAGGCATTTTTGGAAAATGAAGGAAAATGCAAGAAATATTCTGCAAACAAGCTTATCCTTCTGCAGGAGAGGGGGCTTCTTCATCTAGGCTGCAGCTCTAAAAGCAGTTTGTCAAATAAGTCCTGATGTTGAAGGACATTGTTTCAATTGGAAATGTCAATGACTGGACTTCATATCTGCACAGCATGACTGAGCTACATCTTCTCCCCAATCTCTGCTGCATCTGGACAACAAGCCATTGGTGTGCACAGTGTGCTCAGCAGTTGCTTGCTGCTCTGTGTGCAACACAGTGCTGCATGCAGCAAAGTTACAACCATCCTGCCTTCAACCACAGCAGCTAAGAATGTTGTGCTCCAAGGAGATCTCAGGCTGAAACAGCAGGTTGTATTATAAATCTGCCTGGATGTGCAAGAGCAGAGCTATGCAAGTCTTAGCACTATATGCAGGTGTTTGGGAATGGCAAAACTGAGGAAGCCATGCACAGCAGGTTACAAAACTGGAACAGCATACCCGTTGCCAGTCACAACTGGTGTCTACCAGAAAAAAAGGCTGATGACCGATTAATATGAAAGCCATTGGAAAACCGAGAACAGACTGAGGCTGAAGGGCAGTGGCAGAATTCTACAGGGGCCTCTGGGTGTGTGTCTCAGTGTGTAAAACACAGGTGACAGATGCAAGAGAGGAAAAGAAAAGGACGAGAGATTGAAATTGAATAATAGGGGTTTGGCCTCAGTAATGTGAGAAAAGTGAGAAAGAAACTAGGTAACAGCTGTCTGCTTTCTATTCCAGTTTCTGACCAGAACTGACTTTTGTCCTGGTCAACATTTCCCACAAAAAGGAACCAGGGAGTTTATTAGCATTCTCCAAAAAAGAAAATTTCCTAGATGGCATTTCTTTTCAACATCAGATTTTGCATTTAGCTTCTTGTCATCACTCTAGGCAACCCACCTGTGATGTTTAACTTGCTTTACATCTCCCATATTTCCTCTTAGTTGATGTTCTTTCTGTCCACTGCAGGTCTCAGTAACTACTTTCTTTGATAATAATGACATGAAAAAGCCTATAACCCAAAAGGGTTTAAAAACAAACAAACAACCACCACGTTTATTCCTATGTGCTTCTGAAGGCACAAAGTTATCTTTGTTTTCTTATTTCTGGATCTCTTTAGAGGGGGACCACATGGGTATCTACTTATGAGAAGCTCAGATCTAGCATGAAACAATAGATAAAAACTACTGAGAAATAGCCATGAGAGAGAAAGAAAACAATTTCTGCAAGAACAAACAGTGTGGCAGAAGGAAGGAAGGAAGGCTGCAGATTTCATCTCCTTGACATGCAAATGAGCAATTAAAAACTGAAATTATCCTTTCCGAGAACAAGTACAGAAAACTAATCAGCTATAGCAAAAAAAAAAAAAAAAATCTGCTACCCAGCAAGAAGCTAACAGCTTACTTGAAATAAGGCTTTTCGAATGCAGCTGAACTTATACCTAAGTAAGTCCCTGTAGCAACCTTTTTCAACCTGATGACCTCCAGAATTGTTGGGATTGCAATTCTTATAATTCCTACCTGGATTCATGGGTTATAGCTGAACTGAAGGCTGCTTTAGAAATGAGTTCTTAACTTGCCTATTTAGTCAATCCTAACCCTCCATTTGTAAGAAAATCATAGATGTAGATATTAATAGCTCTGAGTATTTTCTACATATCTGTAATCAGCAATCAAAATTACATCAGTCATTTTAAAAGATTTTCCCCTCAGATAAGGAGGGGGATCATAAGGAGCTGGGATCAAACTTGTCCTGAAAGATTTTGAAATATTTTTTGGAATTTATGTTTATGGAATAGGTGCTGGCCTAGAAAAAAAGAGGGTATGAATACGATGCTTGCTTAAGCTTGAAATCTGACTGGGTAACTCTGGGCCAGTCACTTTTTCTCAACCCAACCTACCTCATAGGATTGTTGCTGTTGTGGGGAAAATAGGAGGAGAAAGGAGTATTAGGTGTGCTTGCCATAAAAATAGATAATAAGAGAGATAGATAAATGGTGAGATAGATAGGCAGACAGATAATCAGACAAGAATATCTGCCTATTCTAAGTCTTTGGGAAGGTCTCAATAGGTAGATTAAAAATGCCAAATCCAGCCTAAACATCTGGCTGACTGTGTGACCAACCATAATAATAACTATACGGGAAGCCTGCCTTCATGGTGCACATGTGCTGAACCAGAACATTATATCAAAAAATGTAATTGTATATGTTACATTCAGACCCCAAAAAGGAAATACAACATAATTTAAAAAAACTTTAATAGAAATATGTGTTCTCCTTATGGGTATAGGTTCTACTATATGGTATTAAGTTTTTTTAAATTGTATCATTAGGGGCTAGATAAAATTGCTTCTGGTGCTACATTCAGAACATAATTCAATCTATCTAACCATGACCCAGAGGGGTATTACATTCTACTTGACTGTCCTGCCAATCTCAATTCAGTGCCTCCCATAGTATAGCATTAAGTTGCCATGTAATAATTGGATAGGGACAGTCATACTCCTGTTGAGTATATTTTGCAGAGAGAGAAAAAAAAGAACCAATAAGACCACTGTGTCTGATTGAGCTTAGTTCTGGAAGACTGCAGCTCTAAAAAGAGAACAGTTTGATGTAACTATTAACTAGTAATATTAATCAATCCCTATCCTCATTCATTTGAATTGGAAAGACCACTAGGGCCAGTCAGAGGTCATCTTAACTTAGCTCTAATGTTGAGGGGGCAGGCAGAAGGATCTCAATGGCTAACCACAAACTCCTATCCCTTATTTTAACACAAACAATTCTGGCAGTTTAAAAAGAAAAATCCAAGAAGATCTGTATCATGGTATAGGCATAATTATATTGCATTTCAGAGTTTTTGTGTGGTTTTTTTTTTTTGCATTTTTTTACATTTTCAGAGAAAAATCAGATTCTTCCTTAAAACAGAAATCTAAATTAAATTAAATTAAAAATGTTCCAAATCCCTCTTGCCAGGAACTACAGACTCTATAACAAAAGCTACTTTTAAAAATGAAGTTCCAGTTTGAAGATGTTATTTCAGTGTTCCTTCAGATATTCACAATGAAGGTGAAACTTCTTTAATCATGTTTTATTCCATCAATCACAATTATCTGGGTTCAAACAACACATTAAACTACAACAAAGTTTGCAGACTAAAGTGACTTGTCTCATGCTCATCCAAACCCAGAGAAACCCAGGATATGTATTTAACATGTGCCTGCATCCTATAAACCAGGTCAACGGTACACAAAATCATTAGCTAAGTTCGTACAATATGCTAAAACCTAGGTCTGGGTTAATGAAGCTCAATTTTGATGTTTACCACAAATCACATTGTGGTTTAAGATGATGGTTTAGTTCAAAGGCATGCTAAGACAAGGTCTGTGTTCTGAAAGCATAGTGCCTCCTGATATAATCTACTATGTTGAATGTATCCAGCCAAGCAGTTTATCAATCAAATCTTGGCAGGAAGCAGAGGCACTGAGTGACCTCTCCCTTCTTGGTGACCAACTTCAACTGGGGTGGAAAGGAACATAAGAATTTCTCAGGGAGTGTATGTGTGGAGGAGACCTACCTCAGAATTGAAAGGGGACAGATCAGAAACACCCAGAAGGCTTTTCTTCTGGGGCCAGGGGCTGAGGAAAGATCAACAGTCTTGAGAAATGAGCCCTTTGGGAGTAATAAGATCTGTGGTCCACAAGGATCTCAGCTTTTGGGGCAACTACAATCCACTTGGATCTCAGGTGAGTTGCGCAGAACCAAGAGCAAGTTAAAAGCAGAGAAGCTCCCTGACCCCGAGCTGGCGTAGGGCGCACTCTACCTAGGCGCTGCTTTAGGGAATGGACAGCAACAGGAGGAGGAGGCGCCCGGTTGCTTATTTTCCAAGGTCTTGAGGAAACGGAGTTGGGGAAGAAGAGTGGCGAATAAAGCAGCTTCCACGCTTGGCTCGTTCGCTGCTCCTCAACCGGGGCTGCAAAGGCTTTTGCGGGATGGCGTGCGGCCGCGCGCATGTAAAATAGTTCCCCGGTTCAGGGAAGCTGGGAAAGCACCGGGTAGGCCCAGAGCCAAGACTGCTGCTCGTACATCTCACACCCGTTTTGCTGGGCTAAGAACGAAGAGCCCGAAGTCGGTTGAGAACAGGCGGACGCACAACGAGCCCCGCAATTTCAGAACGAAATTGGCGACGCGGCGGGTCTTGAGATGGGGACAATTAGGGGCTTTTAAATAAAACGTCCTTGCTTTATTTTTATTTTATTCAATCTCCAGGCGTTCACAGTCCAGGCGAGCGGGAGAGGGGTGGGGTGGGGAATGGAGTGGACGGAAAGGAGGAGGAGGAGGAGAAGAAAGGTGGGAGGAGGGGAGAGAGACTCGTACAGAAATGGGCGAAAGGAGAAAGCCCCCCAGCTCTCCTCCTTGACACCCCGCCTCCTCACCTCCCCGCTCCGCGCCAAATGTCCTGGAGCCAGAGGTACGTGCCCGAGGATCTAGAAGCGCAATCGCACAACCACAAAATACGGCAACAGCCCCCTCCCCTTCTCCCCGATATTTCTGCTAAGAGTCGCTTGGCTCCTTCCCGACTGTTTCCAGTTCTCTTTCCACCCCATCAGCCACTGCCTAAAAATCCCAAAAGCCAGAGAAGGGCGCTGAAGGAAGAAGGGCTTTTCTCCTTTCTTGCCCCCGGTCCTCCTCCTCCTCCTCTAAGCCCCCTTTCTTGAGCTTTTCTAGCGGGCGGCCTTCTTTCTTCAAGAGGTCACATCGCTTTCATTTAGCGGTTAAGGAACGGGCTGCCTGCCTGATAGGCTGCTGGGTCGGCTGGATGGATAAATTTTGGAAGGAACGTATAATCTCACTTCCCTAGAGGTGGACGCGCGCCCTCGGGGGTGTATTTGAAACACCCTCGATTAATTGGCTGCTTTGGCTTCCCCACCCCCTACCCCTGGCTTGAAGATACCCAGGCGGAAGGTCCTCTGCAGAATATGTTAAAAGGCAGCAGCTTGGAGAGAGAAAGGGCACCAAATGCAGTATGCGTCAAACAGACCATCGCTCAATGAAGTCACTTAGCTATTCAAAACATGTTCTGCCATCACTCAACCATTTGCACCAAGAACGCGCGGGGCGGGGGGGGGGGCGGGAGGGAGCGTGGAAGATGCTCTCTTTTCCTGGCTCCAATCGTTTCTAAAGAACCGCGTTTGCTTTCTCTTTTCCCCTTTCCTTTTTTTTTAAAAAAAAGGGAACAGTGAGCTGGGGCGAGAGAAAAGGGGATTATTAGGGCAGGTCGGCATATTTGATGTTCTTGTTCCCGCTTCCACAGATGATTCCCTCTTGAAATCTTGCGGGGTATGTTTCCCGTTCTCAGCCCTGGCATCACTGGCAATTATCAGGACTAGCTCACTTTTGAGGCGGGGACACAACACAAGCCTGTAGACGCGTGTCCACCCTGTCCCATTCCCCATACTAGTTAGCACCCCTGCGCTAAGAGGATCTGAAGTGTCAACATTTGATTTTCCTTTCCATAGTTCTCCGCATCATCATCATCATCATCATCATCATCATCATCATCATCATCATCATCATCTCTTCTTGCACACTAATACCCCTACATCTCTTGCACACTGATTCTCTCCTCTTCCAGTGCCTGCTTTTTCAGAAGCTAGCTGCCTTCGGCTTCTTCAGCTGCCATCCCGGCATATTACGGGTGAGAGCAGACTTGGCATGTTCTCCTTCACTTTCCCACTAGAGGAGGAGGAGAGGAAGGAGTTAGAAAGGGTGTTCACCCTTCCTGTTTCCACCACTTGTTCATTTGGAGATTTGAGTGTATAAATTCCCTTCGCCAGCCCCAAGTTCTAGAAAGAGCAAACAAAACCACATCTATCCCAAACTATACAATGGTTGCCTGGAGACCATTATGAAAGCTCCCTCTCCCATTACTTAAAAAAGAAACTCTACTGGACCAAGGCAATGAGGGACATTTGAACTTACCAAATGAGACTGCTAACAAAATCTACAGTTGGAGAATGACTTTAAGAATATCAATGGTTGCAAAGAAAACCAGCTAGAAAGGAAGTTTGCTTTTCTTTCTTTGGTTTCCCTGTCCCAGATTTCATCAATCCAGTTCAAAAAAGATCACTTATTTCCCATTATTGTTATAAACCTAATTCCAATTATGCAACTTTTGACTTGCATTTCATAAAGGAACTCAACAGAAAGTACCAAGCAATTCAGGGCATAAAGAAACAAATGGAGGAACAGGGGAGGGGAAGAGGGAATAATGAGAACGTGTCTGCCTTATATTGACAACTTGACTGCTTCTCTTCTGTAACTAAATCAAACACCCTGCTTTCTTTGTAGTTGGGACTGAAGTGAGAAAATGGTGGAATGGGGAGCATGGGGGGTGGGGGGAGAGGAAAGATGAAAGAATTGTAGAGATCAAGATTTAAATACCTTCCAAGCAGCAGGTTCTCCATAATCCAGAATGGGTCATGACTTCTTCATTCTTTTTGCTGGTTTCATTATCTCCAGTTCCTTTCATCTTGCAAACCCCTCTGGAGTAAAGCCAGTAATCGGTTCCCACAGCTATGGTCATGAGGCTGAAGGCAGCGAAAGCACCAACGGTGGTTAAAAGCATCTGAACACCTCTGTCAAAGAGCCCCATAATTCTTCATTATACAAATACCCAACTGCTTTCTGATTCTTGGGCTGTTTGTTGTGTGTGTGTGTGTGTGTGTATATAATATTAGTAAAAGAAATGATAATCTTAATAACTATTTGAGATCAATAGAGAGATTCTATATATATAAAAAAAGAGGTAAGAAAGCCCACCGAATCAGTGTAAATGAAAAAAAAAATCACACAGAAGAGGCTTGATTTTCAAAAGGAAAAAAGACCGTTCCAGTTGTTAATATTTTGTATAATATTATAAACAAAATAAGAAAGAAAATAGCTAACCCTCCCCCCAAAATGAGATGCCTTAATCCCTTTTTCTAAAATTCTGGTCTCCAGTTTCCATATGTGATGGCTAATTTGGAGATGGCTTCCACAGTGAACAGGGGAGCAGTAGCAGCAGCAGTAGCAGCAGCAGCAGCAGCGGCAACCGAAGCAGCATTCTCAACACACTCTCTCATTATCTGGACCTAGACAGTTAGAGACGGTAAGAGTAGAGATGCAACCTTCAGTCTTCTTGCTTAGCTCTGCAGCCTGCGCCATGAACAATCCTTTTCTTCCCAGTGTACATTCCTTGGATTTTTTTCTCCCTTACTTTGTCTGTTTGCTGGTTTTAGTTTCAATTCTTTTCTTCTCTGACCCCGTTTTTCTTTTCCTTTTTCCCTTTTTACCACCAAGCCAGACTTGCCAATTTCTTGTAAGCCCTTGCTTTCAACTGAACAGGTGCTGAGCATTTGCTTTCCATGGCTCTTCTTCCAAGGCAGTGGTAGAGAAGTAGTTGTTACTCTCTCTCTCTCTCTCTCTTTTTTTTTGGAGATGGTGAGCTTCAGGAGTGGTAGTAGCTAACAGTTGGGCAGGGGAGGAGGGATTCTTCCAGATGGGTTTTCGGATGGATTTCCCCTTCCTTGCCCGCTCTCTGCAAAGCTTCTGAAGATACAGAATTCCAGAAAGGTTTGCTGCAGGATATGCTACCCCTCGGTGTCTCTCGCCTCGCTTTCCTTGTGAATTCCGCTCTCCTCCTACTGCATTAACGTGGTGGTGCTGAAATGGACAGCTCCCCTGCACTGATCACTCCGCGGTGCTGAAGAACAGCTCCGTTACCTCTTGCGCCCAGGGTGCTGCCGGAAAACCGAGGAGGCATTGGAGATTGGGGTGGGGTGGGGGTGAGGGGAATCTTTCACTTCCTAGATCCTCTTCGCCAGCATCTGTAAGTGAGAATAATTGTCCTAGCTCTCAGAAGCAGGAAGGGCGGGGCTATTAGCCTTCCTGTTTGTCCTTTTCCATTTTCACTTCTCTTCTCCCAGTCCCTGAAATTATCTCTCCGATAGATTTCAGAAGCCAGAGAGAAGCATATCTGGATCTTCCCCCTCTCTGTCCCCCCTTTTATTTATACTCCAGTCAAACCTACTAAAGCTCTAAATTCAACTGTCACATCAGAATTAGATGAGCAACAAACTTCAACCAGAAGACAGTGAAAATGAAGTAGAGAAGAATATAGTGCATTATGTGTGTTAGCAAAACAAAATAAAAGCAAGAAAAATCAATACTAATTGTTCTTCAATGTGTTACAGGGGAAAAAAAAGAAGAGACAGGTGCTATTGCTCAATGTTTGTTGTTTTATTCCTTCTTTAATAGCTGGAAATATTATATATTATATATAATATATATATATATATATATATATATATATAATATATATATATATATATATATATATATATATATATATATATATATATCCCTCCCTCCCTCTCTCTCTCCCCTCCCCCCATTTAAAAAGATTCTTCTAAGAACCCAGATTGGTATATATTTTCTTTGTGAAATATAGAGTAAAGCAGACAAAAAGATTTCGAATATTGTATTTGAAACACCTTTAAATTCTTAAAGAGAGAGGAGAGCATAAGGTGATAAGAAGAACCCTGCAGGATCAGATCAAATCACTGCCAGTCCCATTACTTTGTTTCCTGACATGGCCTGGGAAACCCATGAGTAAAATTTGAGGATGAAAGCTCACTCTCATTTAAGTCATTGTGTAACTTGAACATATGTGGTAGTGAATCTGGACGTAGCATACAGAGAACATGATTAAAGTTAACCTCCTCAAAGTAGCTAAACTCCTCCCTCTTTAAGGCCATGGAAATTATTTTAATTTCTAATTATGTTAGTGTAGATGATAAAACAACATTGAACTGATTGTGATTCAGTGTTATGTGCTTACCACCAAGTTAAAGCCGAATGTAGTTTGTTTTGTTATAGAAACTTGTGTGAACACAATTGCATTCCTTTCCTAATCCATGTTAAGATTTGACATGCTGTCTGAACAGTGGATATCATGAACAAAGTAGTTAATTTAAGGTGTGAAATTCTGACATTGAGATTTCTTATTAAACAAGGATTCTACTACAATACCATTCGGTGATAAAGCATTTAACAAATAAATCTGCAATAGTTCGGTGCCTTTTCATTGTTTTCCCAATTGTAATTAGTTAATAACGGACCCAAGAAATATTTGAAAACTCTAAAACAAATAATCACTAATTAATATAACAGTAAAGGACACTATATGATTTTTATCTGCTTTCTGATCCAATCAATTGTATTTATCTCTAAACAATTTCATACATCAGAAAACTAAATATACTGGAAAGATCAGTGTAATTTTGTCAGAAGAATTTGTGGGGAAGTTGAATTTGTAGAAGAGATTGCTGTGTGTTACATTTTCATAACCCTGTTAGCCTTTCTTGTTCTCTCTCCTTCTCTCTTTAAAGGCTGAGCAGGTTTGGTTAAACAATCATTCAAGGATCTGATCTCTATTAATCAGTATGTGAAAGATAAATGACTTAATTGCCAGAGTAATATACAATATGAGAAATATCATCATTCTTTAAGATTACTTTTTTAATGCTCTTAAATTGATAAAGACCTCAAGGTTTACCCATATAGTGATTAAACACCATTTAATCATTGGTGGCCAGTTCGCATTCCACAAGTGGCTATCTATGGAGTTGGATGTCAGGCTAAGGTAGAAATATTGTTGGTGTACTACCTCAGCATCCTTAGTAAAGTTGTTTGATTTCATGCCTGGGATAATAATGGGTCCCCCAGCCTCTGGTGGAGGGAATTTTTAATTTTGATACCCTGGTGGGAGAACAGGATTGGTTTAGATTGCATGCCAACTGTGGATTCATCTCATCATATGCCTGAACTGCCTAGGGAAACCATTTTAAGCCAGTTTGGTCTAGTTAGTAGTTAAGGCACTCCGCTAGAAAGCAGGAGACTATGAGTTCTAATCCTTTAGCAATGAAAGCCAGCTGGATGACCTTGGGCCAGTTACTCTCTGGACAATATACACAATCCCAGGACAAAATTACTGGAAAGTTAGTGGTCAGAACAGTGTTTTTAAATTTCTCCCTCTTTTTTATATTCACACATTAAAAACAAATGGCAATCTGAGCACAGGAGCTTCACTTTCTCCTTTAAGATATTAAAGCTAGAAAATTCATGAACAACTAAACTGCTGACACTGAATGGTCAGAGTATCAATAATATCAACAGAAAACACAGTTTTGCCATTTAAAAAATATTGGTTCAGAATTCAAACTTTTAGTATCAGCATACTTCCTGTGACAGGGCTATGTTTCCTAAAATTCTGGTGTACTTTTCAAAATTCCTATTATTCCTTTCTATATCTATGTTTCTAAATTAACCTTTCCAGTTTTCACAACTGATATTATTCTCTTAACCAGTTTGCAAAATTATCAGTAAGCAAATATGGTCCACTGAGAGGAAGAAGATAGTCTCTGATCCCATTTGCTTCACAGAGATGCTAGCCATGTTTTCTGTTGGATATGCACAGTTTCTTTGCTATTAAGTCCATTCTTCAGTCCTGGAAAATACAATCACCAAAAAAATTAAACTGTTTTTGTAAGCTCTAGACATCAGTTTCCATAAGGAACAAGGGGAATAAAGGACATCAAATCACCCTGTACATAAATACTGTTTTTTGTATCCTTGAGTTGTTCTGTTCTCACCCACCAAATTGGTGGTATATTCACCTACAATTCACACCATCAAACACAGTGAAAAATTGGGAGGAGGTATTTCATAACTGCTCTATTTAGGTTTGTTCCATTCGCAGGTTATAGACTTTACAGGGAGTCTGGAAAATGGAGGCCAGTTGCTTGGGATTGCAGCAGCTAACTAGGAGTCCAACTGTTTCTTCAGCTTCTTTGCTGAGGCAGCATTTGCTGTCTCTTGCTGTCATCTCAATTCTGGCTTGTTATGTATTTGTTCTTAAGACTTGGTCTTGTGCAGGCAGGAGTAGCTTCTTTGTCTCCTTCAGTTGTCCTGCTCTTAGCCATTGCCAGGGTTTGCAATTCTCTGCTTTTTCTGCTAGTTTTTATTTAATGTTTGTGTACTGGCCATGTGATACCTTGCATTGTCCTGTCTCTTTTCTATTCTTCTCGTGGGCAATTTTTGTCTCTTTGATATTCAGTAAGCTTTCTTAGCGTACTAGGTTCAGTGCATCTTCTCCCAATGATCTTTTATCTTCTTCAACTGTCTGGTCTACTTACAAAATTCCACATTCATTATGCTCCTTGGAAAGTCAAATCTTCAACATTGTTGTGCGGATGAAAGGCATGGTTCATTACTGAGATGCTATTCAACTGGTTTGCACCTACTCGGGCAAACCGGTAGCGGTTATTTGGCGTGGGTCACCGAACTGGTGGCAATCCCTGGCTGGCCATGTCCCCAACCTGGTTGCATGATCGCTCACTTGTGATTACTCTCCCAGCTTTTCGTTCCCCATGTGCTCTTTCTCCCCAAGGAAAAGGAAGAAAGGCATGGACGCTGCAAGTATCGCTTTCTCCTTGTGAATTAAAGTGTTGGGAGTGAGAAAGAGTATGATCTGACAGAGGGGGTGGGGGTGAATTGAGCCTTGGAGCACTTTTGCAACATAAAAGAAATGCATTTCGGGAATGCAGTCTTTTAAAAATCATCTCAAGGTTTTCCCATGTGACACTTCAAGTATCGGCTTTCCCCTTGTGAGTGTAAAAGCTAGAGTTGAGAGGAGTGTAGATCTGACAGAGGGGGTGGAGGAAATCCATTCCAAGCCTTGCGAGAAATTTAAAGGAGGCTGCTTCCCAAACATGCTTGTCTGTAAGTGCTCTGTGTGTGTGTGTGTCTGTGTGTGTGTGTATGAGAGAGAGAAGGAAAGAAAGACATAAAGAAAGAAAGAAAGAAAAGAAAGAAGAAAGAAAAAAAGGAAGGTAGGAAAGAAAGAAAAAAATAGGAAGAGAGGAGAGAAGAAAACTGTGGCCTTTATTTTTTTAATTGTTCCAATTATTTATCATTGTTATTATTTACACTGGCCCCTACACCTAGAGTGATTTTTCTGCCTTTCTTTTTGCCCAGAACTACCATTTATATTTTTCAGGGTTTTACATGGATTTCAATGTTCAATAGTCCAGATGCATACAATGCACATTGTGGTTTTAAACAAGAATTGAAAGGCGGACCTTGGGGAGGTCTCTACTTCCAACCCTCCAGCTCAGGCAAGAAAAAACTGAGGATGCCAAGCTCTGAGTAGAAATCCTGGGGAAAGTATGTCAGAATAATACTTAGAAGGACTTGGGTTCGAAACTCTATTACCATTTCAGGAGAAATGGCTGTCCAGTCTTTTCTTAAAAACTTCCGGTGATTGATCACCTGAACTTCTGGACACAGGCAGGTTCACTGGCTAATTGTTCTACTGTCAGAAGTTTTCCTTTTTTAGGTTGCTGTCTCTCGTTTAGTTTCCATCTATTGCTTCCTCCCTTCTTTGTTTACGCATTTCTGCTTCTTTTGAAATACATTTGTCCCCCTTTCTTTGTGGCAGCCCCTTAAAAGCCTGTTCCCTATGCACACTCTTGAGTAAAGCATTGTCTGACATTTCCTCTTCAGTGGTTCCATGAAAGGTACATCTATAGTATGCAGGATAATAAAGTCAAAAAAGGTGAACAACGTTTTTACAGAACTATAGATAAGTTGAGGCTGGGTGACAAGGAATGGCTGGGAGGGGAGGGGCTAGGTGAGGCAACCCTTGATATGAATGACATTGAGTTGGCCATGCCCACCCAGTCATATGACCACTAAGCCACACCCACCCAGTCACGTGACCACAAGCCACACCCACCAAATAAGCCACACCCACAGAACTGGTAGTAAAAAAAATTGAATTCCACCACTGGTTCATGATCATTGTTTTTCTAGTCTTCCTATCCAGTGCTTCTAATTCAGTGCTCTATTCTAGCTGTGTATCTAATGACTGGATTTACCCAGGTGTTAATTATCTTAATGGCATTTCTGCCACTGAATTGGACTTTTAAGAATGTCCAGGTATTTGGAGTGATCCAGATGCTTGTTATTTCCATAAAACACCTTGATTTCTTCGCTTTTCACTTGTTTGCCCATGTTTTACAACCATGATTGAAAAATGCTGGTTAAAATATGAGCTCTTGAGCTTGCCATCTTTAGCACATTCCTTTATGTTGAGTTTTTCCTGGTGAGTATGCCTTGGGAACCAGAGGAATCTAGGATATTTGGAGATTCTCTTTGACTGAGGAAGAACTATCTTTGGAAGCAGATATCAAGTTGCCGATTTCAACATTAAATTTAGGGTCTAGATTTACTTCTCACACTAGGACAGACTTTGACCTGATGATTCAGTAGACTCTTTTGATTCAGCATTTGTTCCCAAGGAGTGAGTACTTGGAAAGATACTATGGCATTAAATACATGAAAACATTATTTTTCCTGATGCACAATCCTGCAAATAGGAGTAGAAATAATCCAGTCCACTGGGCAGTCCTTGAAAATAAAATCAATATAGTTGATCAATATCTAAGTCTATTTTTCTAAGTGTATGTCTCCACAGGAACCATTCCAAAGGTGTTTATTTGGAGGAAAGTATGACAGGTAGTCCTCAATTTAAAAGTATTCATTTAACAACCCTTTGAAGTTATGACGATGCTGAAAAGAGTAACTTTTGATGCATTCCTTGCACTTATCACGATTGCAGCATTCCCACAGTCATGTGATCATGATTTGAATTCTATGCAACCAACATATATTTATGATGTTTAGAGCATCCCAAGGTCATGTGATTACCATTTATGACCCAACCAGCTTCTAACATGCAAAGTCAATGGGAGAAGCTGGATTAATTTAATTATCACATTTCACTTAATGGCCATAGCAAAAAAGGTCATAAAATCAGGCATGATCATGTAATGACCATGTTGATAGGAACAGAAGTTCCAGTTCAACTGTGATCATAAATTGAGGATGACCTGTGGAAACTGGCAATATGTTTGTATGTAAGACCTATGCCAATTCCAAGTTTGGAGTGCCTTAATTTTGCCATCTCATATTGCTTTGCACAAACTTCAACTGCAAGAACACATGCTATGGTTCAGCAGAGTGTGTCAACTCATAAAACATTTTGTATACACGTTTTATCATTGACAACAGTTCCTTCTGAGCTGAGCACATGCCAAAACAAGAAGATGAACTCAGAAAATGAATAAGAGAATTAAAATTAAAATAAGAGAACAAAGCCCTTATAAACAGAAGAACACTGACATCCCCTGAACTCCACTGAAGATGATCCACAGCATATAATGTTTTTGTTGTGCTTTTCTTCTGTTCTGTCAGTGTTTATTTGCAATAATGGTGAATATATGTAACTTGGGTTTAGGATGAAGGTGAAAGGTCATTCTCTGATCTTGCGAGTTGGTTTCCAGATGTTTCATTTCCAAGCTTGGTAACATCTTCAACAGAATTTAGAGGATGTCAGTGTTGGTATTCTTTTGTTTATAAGGCTACAATCAGATTATGAATCCAATAAAACACACAGCTAACCAGAGACAGCACCAACCCTCAACCAACCCATGCAAGTCTGCACCTTCAATCAGCACTTCACCTCCCAACAACCCACACCTCATGCAACCTCCCATCACAAGACTCCCACTTATGACTCACACCAGACTCGTCACAAGACCCATCACAAGACCTTCCCTTGACACACCCACACCTGACCAATCACAAGATCTTATGATAACACAAAGCCCTTATAAACAGAAGAACACTGACACCCCCTGAACTCCACTGAAGATGTTCTAGCGTGGTAATGAAATGTTTGGAAACCAACCCATGAGCTCGGAGAATGAACTGTCAGTGTTTATTTTCATTTTCCCCCTAGATTATTTTCCTGTTTCACTTCATTTTTCATGAAACTTATAATTAAATAATTATTTCATATATTTTTTTGCTTTAATGGTAACAGCATGTACCTGACATTACCTGATGTCAGAATCTAAGCAGGATAAGTCCTGGTCTTATCTGAATGGGAAATGAAAACTGAAGGAAAACAATGGCAAAGCATTTCCATCATAATGCTGCTTAGAAAACTGCATGATCGTATTTCTCAGGAGTTGGGCTTAACCTGAGAGAATTCTTACACAGTATGTACATTTTAAAATAGCTTGCTCTGATTTTGCTTATTTGACTATCTTTTGGGGTGTGATATATAGGACTGCTAAAATTCCCAGGCTGTATGGTCCCTAGTATCATGTGTATATGGAGCTCCCTGAGGAGCAAAGTGCTTCTGGGTACATTGAAGCTAAATAGAGGATTCTGATATTTTGAGATATTCCTGGACCTGACATTCTCTGGATGTGTCAACCGTTCAAGGTAGATCAGATTAGCATGATATCATGTAGGTCAGTACTATTTATATTGTAAGGCTACAGTAACAGAAATTTGCAAGTCTGAGTACATTTTCTCCTCTCTTTATCTTTGTCATAAATAGAGAGGCTCTTGTCTGAGAGGTATACTCAGGTTAAATTCCTGCCCCAGACTCGGGTCTCTTATCTAATTATGGCCTTGGTAGCATCTCCTCCTTCTGTCCCTCGGTGCCCCCCTACTTGTTTTAGAAATGCAGGTTCAGTTAGCTGCCATTTATAGAATGAGTAGAATTTATACAAACCAAGTTTATTCATAAGTAATGCAAGAGCCATTTTTGGCAATCTGCAGTTGAGCCTTCAATAGGATCTGAGACTCAGACCTAAAATATTTCCGTAAAACAGTGACTTATTTTAATCACTGAAACCCTGAATCTGATATACAGACTTTGGCCTAGCTTATTGTAGTAGTTCAGCAACACAGACCTCTAGGAAGGTCGTGATCATTCCTGCTAGGAATTTGAGAAATTAAAATCTGAGTACTGTACATCCACAGGTTATCAGAGTGTGGAATTACTCCAATTCTACAACACAGACAAGTGTAAGAGAATGTGTCATCCCACTTAAGAGGAGTTTGTGAGAATGTTTCTCTTCACCTCCAGATGCAATTATTATATTATTTATCCATTGCTGGAGGCACCCTCCTTTATGATATATAGAAAGTCAGCATGATTTAAGTGAATGTAAACTGTATATTAAAAAAAGAAATGCACAATCTTTGTTCAGAATACACCAACTTTTAATTATAATGAATCCTATACACTTGTTGTTATACTGCAGGTGAAATTTGAGATGCTGATTATCTATAAAGCCCCGAATGGCCTAGGTCCAGTTGATTTCTTGGACTGTCTCTCTTTAGAGTATCTGCATGTTCCACTAGGTCTGAAAGGGTGGGCATACTTCTCGTTCCTTTTGTTACATGTTGCTATCTAGTGGGACCTAGGTATTGCACCTTCTCCATAGCTGCCACTGCCCTCTGCAATGCCCTTCCTCCTGAGATCTGGCAGGCACTCACCTCTCAGCTTTCTCCAGAGATTTAAAAACCTGGTTTTTAAACTATTTTTAGACTATTACAATTGGTATTATCTTTGCTTTCTTTTGCCACAGTCGTTCTGTTAGTATAATCATTACCACTATTTTACTCTTGTTTGTGATATGCCCATGGTTATGCTGCATAAAATGGGCGCTTACATAATTTCACCCTCTCCTCTCCCAAATCAATCAATCAATCAATCAATCAATCAGTCAATCAATCAATCAATCAATCTGGATCCATGATTTGACATTTCTGAATTATTCACGTCCAGTATTTTTACATTATTATTCAGACATTGTTGAAATAATAAAGCTACCCACATTGTTGTTATTTTAAGCCCATGTCACACAGCACCAACAGATGGAAAGAGGATGTAAAACGGAGAGAAACACTTGCCATCCATTGGTT
>BHFT01027120.1:0-16740 GCA_004320025.1 Laticauda laticaudata
TTCCTATTCCTATTCCTATCCTATCCTATCCTATCCTATCCTATCCTATCCTATCCTATCCTATCCTATCCTATCCTTTCCCATCCCTTTCCCTTCCACTCTGCTAGCTCTGCTGTG
The DNA here is from genome assembly GCA_004320025.1 of Laticauda laticaudata. Taxonomy (NCBI): domain Eukaryota; kingdom Metazoa; phylum Chordata; class Lepidosauria; order Squamata; family Elapidae; genus Laticauda; species Laticauda laticaudata. Next base: position 118 of record BHFT01027120.1, read on the forward strand.
CTCTGCTTGTTTGGGCCCCACACTTGGAGCCTGGGAAACGAAAGGAGGGAGGATTTCGCTGTTGCCTGGGCCAAGGGTTGGGTGGAAGACAGGTTGAGGAGCCTTGGAGGTACTGAGCCATTTTTGCATCTCCTTCTGCAGACCGGTTCAACGTTTTCCTCTTGCCCTGCCCCAACCTGGACATCTATGGCGAATGCAAGTTGCAGATCACCCATGAAAACATTTACCTCTGGGACATGCACAATCCCCGGATCAAGCTCGTTTCCTGGCCTTTGTGTTCCCTGCGCCGCTACGGACGAGATGCCACGCGGTTCACTTTTGAAGCTGGGCGGTATGTCTGCAGATGGATCCTCTGGAGATGGGGGAGGGGGATTGGCCCCTGTGTGGCAGTTCTTCCTTTGGCCCAGAAGGCAGGTCGTCTTGAAGGTGTTGGCATACAGGATGAAGTAAAGTACTTCCAGGGTGTATGAAAGTATGGATTTCCAAGTCCTACACAGAAGATCTGTAGATGATTTTGAAGCAATCCCTCTTGTGGCTCAAGCCTATTTTACAAGGCTATAAAGCAGGGGTCTTCAAACTTGACAGCCTTAAGACTTGTGGACTTCAACTTCCAGAATTCCTCCTCCAGTCATGTTAGCTCAGGAGTTCTGGAAGTTGAAGTCCACAAGTCTGAAACGTGCCAAGTTTGAGGATCCTTGCTATAAAGGAACTGTGGAAAATTCCATGCCTAGGGTAGGACTAGAATTCACAGCCTCCTGGTGATTGGTCCAAAGTTATTTAGCCAGCTTTCATTCCTAAAGCAGGATTAGAATTCACTGTCTCCTGTTGATTGGTCCAAAGTCACCAAGCTGCCTTCCATAGCTAAGGTGGACTTGAGCTCACCGTCTCTTGCCTTCTAACCTGGTGCCTTAACCACTAGGCCAAATTCTTCACAGTGTGTTGTAAAGCACATTTCATTCTTTGCCCTCTGCATTCTCCCTTGCTCTCTACCGATCGATATTCATGGACTGTGGGCAGGATGGAACCCTGGATACAACAAAAACCATGGTGAGAATAGGTTGCTTGTGGTTACGGGCAACCTACCTTTGAGCAAAAGTTAGATACAAAAACATCTCGCTACGCAAAAGAGAGAATGTACAGGCAATCCTCAGCTTGCATTAGAGCCCAAAATTTATGTTGCTAAGTGAAACATTTGTTAAGTGAGTTTTGCTCCCATTTTACAACCTTTCTTGCCATTGTTGTCAAGTGAATCGCTGCAGTTGTTAAAGTAGTCAAACCATTGTTAAGTGAATCCAGCTTCCCCATAGATTTGATTGTCAAGTCACAAAAGATGTGTCAGGATTCCAACAATCGCCCTTATGAAATTGTGATTCTCGAACCAAACTTCAACCAACTTCAAAGGATTTATTAGAGGCAACATACTGGCACTGCCCTCTGTGAAGCCAACTCTGGCATATGTAATTTACAGTCCCCTGTGACCCTGTTTCCCCCCTCCACCCGAGTGTCTCATAAACCAGATTCTCCAATTGAGCATATTCACGGGCTGGATGTCATCAATCACGTTCTCCAATTAAGCATTTTCCTGGGCAGAAGATTTAGTAGCTTAGTTACAATCTTTGTAAGATAAGTGTGGAATGTACTTTTGCTTCCAAACTGTTGCACTGCTCTTCCAGATTTCCTTCCTCTCCCCACCTTTTTTTTTAGGGCAACTACTAAAACAGGCATAGGAATGTTTTATGAGTTGACAAGGGGAATCATGTGACCCCATGACACTGCAACCATCATAAATACGAGTCAATTGCCCAGTGGCTGAATTTTGATCACATGACCATAGGGATATACTACAATGGTCATCAGTGTGAAAAACTGGCCGTTTTTTTCAGTGCTGTTGTAATTTTGAATGGTCTCTAAATGACATTTTGTAACATTGGGTTTAATTTTAAGGCTTTCAGTCTCATTCCTGTGAAGCCAGAACCCGGTTTCCAGGACCTTTCAGCTTTCTCCTTTTCTAGGCCTGTCATGTTATTTATATATTTATTTATTACAAGTTTTTGGACCAGTATTTCTCAACCTTGGCAACTTTAAGATGTGTGGATTTCAACTCCCAGGATTCTGGGAGTTGAAACCTGGGAGTTGAGGTCTCCATATCTTAAAATTAACAAGGTTAGGAAACACCAGTTTAGACTTCCCCTCTCTGCACCTAGGAGGTAATTACCATCTACAAAGGCAAGAAATAGGATCTTCTCCTTTTATTCCAGACCTTCCCTGACTGCCTGGCTTTTTAATACCATGATTAGAGGGTTTTCCCAGCGTCACCACACCCTGCTCTGAGGCAGTGGGACTCTGTTCTAACAATAAGGCTGTTTTGCTGGCAGAGAAAGCAAAGGAATAATCCCCCCCACTCCCCCCCTGCCAGAGGCAAAAAGAAAAACCCTCCAAGAAAAGGCAGGTTCCATTCCTCTCCTCTTTTGCTCTTGTGGGACGGTTTCAGATTTTGAAAGGACACATTTGGCTCTGTTTAACACAGAGGTCTCCAAATGGCAACTTTAAGACTTGTGGACTTCAGCTCCCAGAATTCCAATTCTGGGAGTTGAAGCCCACAAGTCTTAAAGTTGCCAAGTTTGGGGACAGACAAACACTATACAGAAGCCTGATGATGGCAGATGAGATTCTGCTGAAAAGTTGCTACAACTTTTGATAGATAGATAGATAGATTCTATCTATCTATCTATCTATCTATCTATCTATCTATCTATCTATCTATCTCAGACAGATATAGATAGATATAGATATAGACATAGATATAGATATAGATACAGATACATAAATATAGATATATAGATATAGATATATAGATATAACACCTTGGGATCAATTAATTATGTTAGATCAGTTTCTTGAGTTTCTCAAACTTGGGAGCAATTTTAAACTATGTGGGATTCAACATCCAGAATTCCCCAGCCAGCAATTCTGGGAGTTGAGGTCCACCACGGTGGTGGGAATCACCAAAATCACCAATCAGCTAAGAGGATCCTGCACTTTTCTCTTCTTTCTTCATTCAGCTGATTGTCAGAACCTGTATATTTCTTATATGTATCCATGTATTCATAATTATGTTTTTACTTATACCTATTAGCTTGTAAGCAATTGACAAAAAAAATAAGTGAAAACATAGTTATGAATATATGGATACATACAAAAAAAAAATAAAAGAAACAATAGGACACGGACGGTAGGCACGTTGGTGCGCTTATGCATGCCCCCTACAGACCTCTTAGGAAAGGGGTGAGGTTGAGAGTAGACAGTCTAAGATCTAACATAGCTGCAGAGCTTAGTATAGAGCCACGCCTAGGCTACTTCCACTTTCAGTTTCCAAACTGTCCTCATTGGCTGATTTAGTTGCTGTGCCTATTCATTGTCTGACCTTGTTACCATGCTCTATTCCAGTTCATGGATAGACCCTGACCAGCTGCACATGAGTCCATGTCTCCAGAGGGAGAAGAACAGGCCCCTTTTGCTGCAATCTCCGTCTTGACCTCTGGATATTTCTTGTTGCTTAGCAGGATGTGTGATGCAGGGGAAGGGCTGTACACCTTCCAGACCCAGGAGGGCGAAGAGATCTATCAGAGAGTGCACAGCGCCACCTTAGCCATTGCCGAGCAGCACAAGCGCGTCCTGATGGAGATGGAGAAGAACGTGAGAGTGAGTGTCCATTCCTGCCCAGGGAGGGGAAGGCTGATATTTTTTGGCTTCTAAGCCATCCGCTGGGCATCTTCCAAACACCTTGGGATCAGTTAATGATGTTAGATCAGTTTCTCAAGTTTCTCAAACTTAGGAGCTTTAAACTATGTGGACTTCAGCTTCCTAGTAATTTTAAACTATGTGGGATTCAACATCCAGAATTCTTCAGCCAGCAATTCTGGGAGTTGAGGTCCACCACAGTGGTGGGATTCTGCCAGTTTCCCTATCGGTTTGGTGATCATGCACTTTGCGTGTATGCGCACCTAACGCAGGCCCATGCAGCTTTCCAAACACCAGCTGAGGCTCTGCCATGCCAATCAGCTTCGAGGATTCTGCACTTTTCTCTTCTTTCTTCATTCAGCTGATCGTTGGAGATTTATTTTTTACTACTGCTTCAGCTGAACCAGGCCAAACCGGTAGCATTTCACCACCAGCTTAAGAAACACTTGAGTTTTTTCTGCTCCCTGCTGGTTTTGGTAATTCGGAAAGTGGTAGAAAGTTGTTCTTTAGATGGAAAGAGATGGAAGTCATCCATCTCTTGCAAAACTGAGCTGTATAAATCCTGCCTACATATCGCAAAAGAAGTGGAAAAGGGAGCTGGGAAGTCTGAGCTGGCAGGAAGTTGATTCTTGAGACCTCACACAAAAAGGTATTTAAAGGCCAGTGTTCTGACAGACGAACACAACTCAAAACACACTGACGATGTCTCCTCGAATGGTGACAAGACATTTTGCGACCAAATTGCCAAACTCAGCCCAACAGCGCAGCTACCAACCCAAGCTACGACTATTCAAACATATTTCAACCTCTTTAAAGCATCAGAGAGATGCAAAGGGTCATTTGTCTAACTCTATTATTTTGTAATCTTAGAAAATTTAAACTGGTGGACTTCAACTTCCAGAACTCCCCAGCCAGCCATGCTGAGAGTTGAAGTCCACACATCTTAAAATTGCCAAGGTTGAAAAACTGGTCTAACATCATTCATTGATATAACTATCTTAACTCACCTGTCGTGCCTGACATCAGTAATTAGAATCAATGGTGGGATTCAAAAACATTTACTACCAGTTATGTGGGCATGGCTTGGTGGGCATGACAGGGGAAGGACACTGTAAAGTCCCCCTTCCCTCCTCACCCCACTAACCTGCTTTCCAGCTCTGTTCTCCTGTGCAGGCCAACCAAAGGAGACCCAGCCAATCAGCTGGGGACTCAATGGGAGGCAGAAAATAGATGGGGTTGGCAGGACCAGTCAGAGGTGGGATTGGCCAGTTCTCCAAACTACTCAAAATTTCCGTTAACGGTTCTCCAGAACCGGTCAGAACCTGCTGAATGCCATCTCTGAATTAGATGGTCATATGGAATGAAGAAATTAAGTAACTACATTAGATTGACTTTGTTTTGGGTTTTTTTTTTATCAAGTGGTTTTGGACCCTGTTTGTGGACTCCAAGGAGTGACGTTGTGGTTATGATGTCACTACAGTGGGTAAAGGACGTGTTTGGCCTTGAGCGTTACGGGGAGTTAAAGGGGGAGATTAGTGCCTCAGCAGGTGGGGTCTCCTTTTTTTTTTTTTACAGAATTATTTTGGAGTTGTACACAGCTCTTGATCCTAGATTAAGGCACTATAAAAACCAAACCCTGCCATTATCTGAAACCCTGCCTTTTATCAGGATTGTCCACATTAGTGGTACCTTTATCTCTTTATAGCCACACTGTTTGGGGTAACATTCCTTGAAAAGGTTTCCAAAACACCGATTGTAGCAAGCAAGAAGACCATAAAATAAGGATTTTGTAAATGAAGATTGTTCTGGCTCTTTGGGTAGATTGCCAACCTACTGTCCACCAACCTGGTCTGATCTCCCCTTGTCTCTCACAGCTTGGGGGGTTGTTGATCCCAAGTGAGATGGTATTATGCTTGCTTTTGTTTTTTAGACCAATGCTTTCCCAAGGGAAATATGAAAACCAAAAACTCATGCAGTTATTGAGAAAGGGGGGTGTTTCCTGAGATTATATGAGATGGCATCAATGCAGCTTCTGTAGACTTTTTTAAAAAATAAATTTTATTAAGTTTTCAAATTTTAAAAACATCAAACTTTTGTTGTTCAGTAACTTTAAGATGGGTGAGCTCCTAGCTTGGTAGGGGATTCTGGGAGTTGGCATCCATCTATCTCAAAGGTGCCAACAGAGCATGCAGGATAGCAATGCCTTTTGGCTGCTGGATATGGTTGGGACGAGAGGAATGAAGGAAAAATAGCTGTTTTGACCACTTTTTAATTAAATTAAATTAGTTTTTTAAGGGAAGAACCTCCTGCAACGTGCCAGCTTCCCAAAGCCAGCAGGGACCAGAAGAAACCCAATGTTTCTTAACCATAACAACTTTAAACAATGTGGACTTCAACTCCCGGAACTCTCCAGCCAATTCTGGGAGTTGAACTCCACATAGTTTAAAGTTTCCAAGTTTGAGAAGCTTGAGAAACTGATCTAAATGTCATTAAGGTTGACTCAGCCTTCCATCCTTTGGTAAAATGAGGACCCAGATTGTTGGGGGCAATAATGCTGACTCTGTGAACCACTTAGAGATGGCTCTAAAGCACTGTGAAATGATATACAAGTCTAGGTTCTATTACTATTGCTATTAATAAAGTGGCCCCTTTATGGCAGACAAACAGAAATAGATAAAGGCTCCTTCAAGGGAACTCTCAAGTATTTTAACATGGATTCTCTGCCTCATTGAAAAAGCCTCAACAGAGCCCTTTTGTTGAATGCTGCAGATTCATTCATTCATTCTCATTCATTCATCCATTCCATCTACTCATTCATTCATTCATTCATTCATTCAATTTCTATGGCCGTCCATCTCAGTCAATGACTCAGGGCATCTTACAGCTCAGAAAATCTATTCCAATCAAAAATTTAAAGATGCATTTTTTAAAAAAAAACCAGTTTAAAAAAAAACCCTTAAAACAATTCAGATTTTGGAAGCTCACCTCCTGCTCTTTCTACTTTTCCAGTTGTTGAACAAGGGGACAGAGCATTATTCCTATCCTTGCACACCTACCACCATGCTGCCACGCAGTGCTTACTGGCATCATATCACCGGCTCACAGAACATCGCCGAGTCTTCCAGCTATGGGGGTGAGTGCGCATCTTCTTCCATTCAATGGGGATAGTTTCAAGATCACGTGAAGTGATAGTAATACTTTGTGATGACCCAGGGTGGGAAAGCAACAAAAGCAACAAAGTCACAAAAATAGATGAATTTCCTTTAATTCCTTCAACTTGGCTTCAAAGGTCCAATTATAATTAACTGGAGAAAAAACTCCCCACAAACAACTGAGAAAAGGAAGAAATGCCATTCAAACTCAAAATACATATAAATTATAAATAGAAAAAAACAACACAAACCACAATAAAGCAATTACTGAGACAAGGCAGGATAAGGGCTTGAAGATATCCACAGATATCAAAATACACACACTGGGAAGGACACCAAACTCAGATAAGAACTGAAAGACTAGAATTATTTCATGCTTTGTTTCCAGCACTGGGCCATGTGCAGTTTGTCCTTTTAAACAGTCCTCACAGCTGCAGCCCATAAAGGGGATCAGGGCCCTTTCCTCCCCCATAGACCACACCATTCACGTTTCTCCCTTATCCGCTCCTCCCTGCATGCTCTAGGATGAAGAGGGGATGGGTTTGGGTCTTCCTCTGAATGCCCAGCTGGCCTGTGCCCTTCCCCAGTTTCCTCCACAACCTCTGGAGCCACACTTCCAGGAGTTGGATTCTACCGGTTCTGTCCGGCTCGGTAGAACTGGTAGCTCTGAAGAGCAGCAGATATAGAACCAGTTCAATGTATGCTGCTGTTTTGGCCCACACACCCACCTGGGCTCTTACCTGACCTTTATTTCCTGCGTTTTCAACCTCAGCTGCTTTGTGCGGCATAGCTGCAATTGAAAAAGCAGGAAAAAAGGGCTTTTACAACCGCTGTTCACCCGCACACAGTGCTGCTCAGCTCTCCAGGCAGCAAGCTGATGATGATTCACATGCATGCACAGCGTGCGTCAGGTGCGCATGCACGTGCAAATTGTAAATCACCGAACCAGTAGTTAAACCAGTCGAATCCCACCCCTGCACACTTCCACTCCCTGTCGGCTGTTCCTCCTCTCCCTCGGAGTCAGACTCCAACAGTGGCATGACACACTTTCTACTGTACTGGTGAGGCCCCACTTGGAGTATTGTATTCAGTTCTGGTCACCGCGATACAAAATAGGTATTAAGAATCTACAGAAAGAGTGCAGAGAAGATCAACAAAGATGATTAGGGTCCTGGAGGCTAAAACATATGAAGAACCGTTGCAGGAATTAGGTATGTCTAGACTAGTGAAAAGAAGGACTAGGGGTAACATGTGAGCAGTCTTCCAATATTTGAGGGGCTGCCACAAAGGAGGGGGTCAAATTATGCTCCAAAACACAAGAAGGCAAGAAAAGAAACAATGGATGGAAACTAATCAAAGAGAGAAGCAACCTAGAACTAAGGAGAGACTTCCTAACAGTGAGGACAATTAACCAGTGGAACAGCTTGCCACCAGAAATCATGGGTGCTTCATTGCTGGAGATTTATAAGAAGAGACTGGACAGCCACTTGACTGAAAATGTATAGAGTCTCCTGCTCAAGTAGCTTGTTGGACTAGAAGATCTCCAAAATCCCTTCTGTCTCTGGTGTTCTGTTCTTTTACTGTTCTTGCATCCTTTTGAACGCGAAACACTTTTTCTGGATTGTACACTGCTAAATATAAGCAAGCTGACAGGACAGCTTTAATTTAAAGCAACATTGAGATGATATTCTGAAGCCAATCATTCAGCAGGCTGTGTTCCATCCATATATTGATATACAGGGGCTCAGTCCAAATAGAGTTAGGCACTTTTAAACACTATTGATTTCCAGAGAGCATCTTTCCATGTTGTCTCTGGAGCTAAGAAAGCAAAGCTCCATTGTGTCTGGATCCTGTCCAGTGAATTCATTTATTTGAAATGTTCCTTCATTCAGAGTCGTTCTCTATCTTGGCGATCGATTCCTCTGTTGTAAGAATTTGTGAAGTTCTTTCTGATGGTTTCACTAAAGCTCCCAAGGGGAATTATGTAGATATTTATAATATTCAAATGTAAGAGCAAAGAATCCAGGGTTGCCAATATAGGACAATAGTTAATAGTGGTCATCATAAAGCAGTTATAAAAAAATTCACAACAGCAGTAGGAACAATCAGTTTTTCGTATAATTTAAATTATTAAATTGGATTATTCAATTACATTAAATTAGGGGGCATAAGCTGCCTTGAGTTGCCACGTATGAAGAGATGGCAATATAAATTTTCCAAAATAAATAAACAAATAACCTTAAACTTAAGGAGAGAAGTTCAAAAGTAATGATAGAAAGTATTACTTCACAGTAAGAGGTAGCTTGGAGCCAACTTCCAACAGAGGCAGTGGGTCAGTCATCAATCACCAAGTTTAAAGTTGCTTGGATTACATATCCTGCCCTCTGACAGAAATGAAACGTGAAATAAAATAAAAATCAGAAAAAAATTTTAAAACTAATAATTAAAAATAATAAATTAAGTAATTAAAAAAACAAGTAAACTCAAAGGGCAGACTTAATGGACCACTGGTTTTTTCTTCCCCTGCTATTAGTTTTCTGTTTCTATATTTCTAAACTCTGAAGCTTCCTTGAATTTGAGCTGCTTGGTGACTTCATGGACATCCAGATATTCTTCTTGGCTACAGTGCAGAAGCAATTTGCCTTTATCCTCTTCTGGGACTTCTTTCAAATCTCCAGTCTCACTTCCACTTCTGAGATATCCCATGTTCACCTTGAGTAGGACTGATCCTACCTAGCTTTCCAATTCAGGGAAAGCTGAGCAGGTGCTTTCACCTGCTGAGACCTAATATAAATGCCTAATTTATTTCTACTTAAAAGAGTTCTGAAAGGTGGGATGTATTCTTATGCATATTTAGATCCGGGAGAGATAGGTTTGTCTAGAAACTTCCAAGGATTTCATGGTGCTTCATTAACCTCACTGCCCTAGTTAAACCTGCCTTTTAACCTTTAAACCGGGATCTAGTCAAACCTGTCCATTAATCCTTGAACCTGAACCAGTCACTGCAAATATGACAAAACAATCCACAAGAGGAAGATCTGGAGAACTTGGCACATTCTGCTTGTTGAGCCTTGTTTGCCACAGGTATTGAAAGGTGATCTTCCAAAGACTTAAAACAATTTGTAAAGCAAAGCTGCAGCTTCTGCATCTGAAAAGGAAACCAGTACAGTATTGTAGAAGTCCAGAGTCTAACAACAGCTGGCCAGAATCGGAGTGAGGAACCAAAATGTTCATGAATGTTAAACAGCATTGTTTAAGCAGTGGTCTGATGCAAACCAAAGGCTTGGGTGCTCTATCCAGAAGGATCAGCTCCAATTCTGAAACAGAAGTAGACCATTTATGTTAAGAACTGGAGATTTCCTGGCAGGGGTGGGGTTGAAACAACCAGGCCTCATGGCAGAAGCAGATAACTCTTATCAAGACCTGAATAGCTTCCTTGCAAGGGGCATTTGAGATTCTCTTGAAGAGGAGAGATAGCTGTGTGTTTGTGAACTCTGAAAAAAATTAACAAAACAGGAAAAATGCAAGGACACTTATGAGTTGAGTTTCCAGTCTTGTTGATGTGATCCTTCTCCATATTATTTTCCTGATGGCTCTATGTGGTTGGCATCTTCTTGGTGGATGTTTTTTCTACTTCTCCACCAGCTGTGGGGCTATTTATTTGCCATTCTAACTGGACCCAATCCTGCTTCAGAGCTCAAATAAAGTCAGTCAAGTCCTGGAATTGCTAATGTGGCAGTTCAGAAGAGCTGCTTTCAAGCAGATGTCATGAATGGACAAAGTTCTTTTAGGTTCCTCCTTGGAATCTATCTTCTCTCTATTTAGTTCCATGCCACTCCACTCCATTCTATTTTATGCTATGCTGTTCTGTTCTTTCTGCTTTTCAGCTCTCTGCTTTTGCATCATTAAGCCTTTGTGCTTCTGGAGGCTGAGTGATGTTGGAGTTCAAGAATTATTTGAGTCCCCTTCCCTTGCTAGAGATGGGCTGATGGTCCCTGGAGTTCTTGATTTCTCTGCAGAGGACAGCTTATCCCTAGGACTCAGTTTCCTCTCTTCCAATATTGGCAGAATGGGATAAATCTGCTTGCAAGAGAGCCACCGGTGACATCCTTCCCGCGCCTTCAAGAACAGAAGCGATTGCTGAAATCTGTTCAATGATTTGTCTTTTCCAGCATTCAACTTTTCAAAAACAGATAGGCAGACGAATAATAGGAAGCTTCTAAACAGCATCTGGAGAGAAAAATCTTCTCCCCATCTTCAGTTTCCCAAACCTGATTGTAAGCAGTAGAATATTCTGGATGTGGGTCAAATGTGTCTGCAGGGTTTAATAAAAAACCTTCAAGATGGCGGCCACATTCATGCAATCAGAATTCCACCCTTTTTAATGTGTGCCGCACGTGCAATTCACACACCCATCTTGACTTTGCTAGCTTCTTTATAGACTCATATTGATTACGTCATCACGTCCGCCATTTGTTATGACCTCACATTGGACACCTGGGTTGGTGATTCCATTTAGTTCTCATTGCTATCAGCCACTTTGGGTGCAATCTTTTTTTTTTCTTTCAGAAAGAGGTACAGATAGTCTTCACCTTATGGCCACTATTGGAACCAGAATTTCTGCTGCTAAGCAAGGCAGCTGCGAAGTGAATCATGCCCAAATTTTATAACTTGTTTTTGTCACAGTGAAGTGAATTGTGCTGTCGAATCTGGCTTTCCCCATTGACTATCCTGGAAGCCTGTCTCAAAGGTCACAAATGGCAATTACATGACCCTGGCATGCTACAGCAGTCATACATACACAGAGCACAGAATCATGGGGTTGGAAGGGACCTCGAAGGTGTTCTAGTCCCACTCCTTGCCCAAAACAAAAGGCCTTATTCCATCCCAGACAAATGGCTGCCCATTCTCTTCTTGAAGTCTCTTGAAGTCTCTTCTTGAAGAGACTTGGTGATGGAGGGCCCTCACAACTTCTATTTTTCAAATTTTATTATTTTTATTATATAAAATACAAAGAACAGAAAATAAGATAGGAAATATAAGGGAAGGAAAAGCAGTGGGGAAAAGGGGGTGTGAGCTACAAGGACCCACAACTTCTGAAGAAACTCGTTCCACTGATTAATAGTTCTCACTGTTAGGAAATTTCTCCTTAGTTTCCAAGAAGGACCTCTCTTTAACAATGTATCAGTTGTCCAAGTGCCCAAATTTTCATCACTTGACTGTGGGGATTCTGCAATGGTCATAAGTGTGAGAACCAGTCATAAGTCATTTTTCAGTCCTGATATAACTTTGAATGGTCATTAAACAAATGATTTTAAGTCAAGGACTGTATAGACTGGGAGCAACTTCTTCATAGTTACTTTAAGATCAAAGGACCATCTAAGAAAATGCAACTTCCCTATAGAAAATTCTCTGTGTGGATGTGGAGAACAATCCATCTCACATATACTGCAGTGCATACAATGTCAGAATGTTAGAACAGAATAGACCTGGATGGGACTTGAGAGGTCTTCTAGTCCAGCCCCCTGCTCAAACAGGAGAACCTTTACCATCTCAGACAAGTGACTGTCCAATCTCTTCTTAAAACCTCCAGTGATGGATCGCCCACAGAATGTCCTTCAATATATATGGAGGCAGACCTCATGGTGGCGAGGGGAAATGAGTTGACATGGCCAAATCCTGGGCAAATGTCATCTGCACTTACAACCACAATTGAACCTAACATTTCTGCTCTTAAGTGAGACATTTGTTCAGTGAATTTTGCCCCATTTTATGACCTTTCTTGCCTCAGTTGTTAAGTGAATCACTGCAGGGATAAGTTAGTAATCCAGTTATTAAGTGAATCTGGCTTTCGCCATTGACTTTGCTTGTCAGAAGGTCACGAGACCCCAGGACACTGCAACAGTCATAAATATGAGCCGCTTGCCAAGCATCTGAATTTTGACCATGTGACCATGGGGATGTTACAGAGGTCGTAAGTGTGAAAAATGGACATAAGTCACTTTGTTTAGTGCCATTGTAACTTTGAACGGTCACTACATGAACTGTGGTAAGCCAAAGACTTCCTGTCATTTTAATGATCCTATTTATTCTGTATCCTTTTTACCCTAGCTATATTTTTATGACCTGTTTTATACCTACTTTGTTTGCTCAGTGTTGAATGTTATATTATGGTAGGTCCATAATTGATAGGTGCCTCTGATATGAAAGAACTCAGCTCTTGAACCAGACAAAATCTCTAGTCTGAAAAAGTTTAGTGAAGAGAAGGACCAGGGGAGACATGGTAGCATCTTCCAGTATTTGAGGGGCTGCCACAGAGAGGAGGGGTGGGGGGGTCAAGCTATTTTCCAAGGCACCCAAAGGAAAATAATGGATGGAAACTGATCAAGGAGAGATTCAACCTGGAAATAAGGAGGAATTTCCTGACAGTGAGAACAATCAACCGATGGAACAGAAGTTTCCTTCGGAAGTTGTGGGAGCTTCATCACTGGAGCCTTTCAAGAAGAGACTGGACTGCCATCGGTCAGAAATGGTGTAGGGTCTCCTGCTTGGGTGGAGGGTTGGACTGAATGACCTACAAGGTCCCTTCCAATTCTGTTAATTTGTTAAAAATGTGTTGTGGGAAAGTGTCCCCAAAGCAAGTTTATTTTCCCCCTTTTAAGCTGGGAGCTGACTCAAAACCTACCCAGAGAAGAAACCAACCTTTGTAAATAGATGTTGGGGTTATAGAGGCAACATTTCTATATAACTTAAGTCACAATCATCAGTAGGGCCCCTATATTATTTTTTTCATTATAACCTCTATAGATTGCAACTTCATCTTCCAAACAGGAACCATTCCAGTGACAGAGGCTTGACTTTTCAACCAAAGCCAAAAACAAAATGTAGAATTGGGTGAACACACCTCAAGGACATAAACAATTTGATACAGTCCTTAGTATATTCCATATTAGTATATGTAGCTTGCCTTCAGAAGTTGTGGGAGATTCATCCCTGGAAGCTTCCAAGAAGAGACTAGACTGCCCTCTGTCAGAAATGGCGTAGGGTCTCCCGCTTGGGCAGGGGGTTAGACTAGATGACCTACAAGATCCCTTCCAACTCTGATTACCTGGAATCTCTCTTTCTGCCCACAGGTGACACCTATTCTGGTCCCCAGGCCAGCTCAGAGACTGACCTCCTGAACCGCCTAATCTTACTGAAGCCAAACTCTTCCAAGAGTGGGAAAAACGACGGCAAAGACCCCACCTCGGCTACCCAATGAGGCCGCTCAATACCGAGCGAGGAAAACTGTCAGGGTGCCAAGGAACCGAGGAAAAAAAAATTTTTTTCCCCACCTGCTCCTGCTCTTCCATGAAAGGCCCAAGGGATGACATTTTGCTGCAGGGAAAGAGTTCTAGGCCCAGGAGCTGTGGACAATGAGCCTGACTTGGCCCAGGATTGTCAGCAGGCATCCAGATCTTCTGCAAAGGACGAGCTATATATTATTACAACTGTTTTCAATATATCGTATTGTTTATGCATATCCTATATATCCAAGAGAGAGTTGAGGGGGGGGGTGTCTCCCCTGAAGGCACATCTCTTGGCCATCAAGGCCAGAATATTTTCGACCGTCGGAGGGAGGGCTCAGCCCCAGGGAGGGGGTGTGTGTGTTTGTCTTCCTTTCTCCCATGGGGGGAGCAGCACCTTGCACAGGGCCTGGGCTGACGTCTTCTTTGGGCTTCTTCCCACGTCACTTGGGAGCCGAAGGATGGGTCCCGAAGGGTTGTGGGGCTGGAAGAGGGGGCTGCCAGCCCAGGTTTTCCTAAACAGCCTCATTCCTTCTGCCAATCCATGCTGCAGACCCCAACCAGGTCTTTGGGAGGCCCCAAAAGAAGCCTGTTTTTTCGGCACAGCGACCCTGCAGAGGAGAGCGGAGCAACAAAAGACACATCCATCCTTGGGGACTTCTGCCTGCCCTCCTCAGAAATGCAGCTTGCTCACCAGTGCTTCCCCAACACAGATGCTTCGGCCTTCCCTGGAGAAGCCAGCTTTCTCTCCCCCTCAGCAAGGGTAGCACAAGTTCCTTTCTGGCTGTGTTCTCTCCGTGGGGCTGCCAGCTCAGGACAAGAGTGGGATGGGGGGCTTGAGGCCTTGGTTCTGTTTGCTCTGCCCAGAAGCTTGTTCTACTTGAGGCTATTTGGGGACAGATCGTGAGCTGCGAGGGGTGGGCTGGATGGCCTTCCTTTTCGAACACGGCTGCTCTACTGGAGGTCTCTTCGCACAAGGGCGCTGTTCCCGAAGGGAGGAGATATTGACTGGGTTTCACCACAAGCCTCCTTTGATTGGGGCTCAGCGTGTGGGGTGAACCCAGTCACTGTGGTTTGCCAAGCGGGGTTTATAGCTTAGCAGGTACACTCAGTCCCATGTGGCTTACTCAACCAACTGTGGTTCATGCCAACCATTGCCTCAGCACAATGCAGAAGCCGGTGATTGCAAAAGGGGAAGCAGCTTGAGGTGGCTTCCTTGAGCAGGGGATTGTTGGAAGATTTCTTTTACATTCCAGTTAGAAAGTTTTGCCCCTCCTCAAGTCTATCTCCTACCTCTACCCCCCCCCCCCCCAANCCCCCCCCCCCCCAACAAACCACCCCTAAGGCCTGGCCAAGTTTCTGGCAGGGGTCAGTGGCTGACTACTTCCTCCTTTCTCTGTCCTCGAAGCCAAACAAGCTGTGGGACCACCGGTCAGTCCCAACCTTCTTTTGATTGGCAGAAGACAATCAATTGCTTGCTTCCAGAAGGTCCCCCCTGTTTCAATTCCCGGCTTCTTCTCCTCTTCTTGGACAGTTGAAAAGGTTGTCCACTTTTAGCCTGGCACCTTGACCGTGGCTTGGCCTTCAGGCAGAAGCACAGTGGAGGAAGGATCTTCCAGGGCTCTGAAGGACTCTGTTGAAGGAACCTCTTTACTTTCCTCCTTGAAAAGGCTCTCCTGAGAATGCAGCCCCATCTTCTCCCCCCATCCCACCTCCCTCCCTCCTTTCCCAGTACAGTTAGTCAAGGCAGTCTTCTTCAAGCTGGTGACCTCTGGATGTACCACTCCAAATCCCATAATCGCTGGCCCGTACTGCCAAGGGATCATGGAACAGCTTGCCCTCAGGAGTTGTGGGAGCGCCATCACTTGAGACTTTCAAGAAGAGATTAGACTGCCATCTGTCAGGAATGGTGATCCCAGAGAACGAACCCGTCCCCCAACCTGATCTACTGGATATTCCAGGGAAGGTTGAGACTAATAGACTTATCTGATGTGATTGGATGCCCTGGGAGATTCGGAGGCTACCAGCTTAGGAAGGGCCATCTTGGGGGAAAATGCTTCCATGGAGCACCTGGATTTCCTATGCTGAACTTTTTTTAAACAAAAAGCAATTGGTTTTTCTAGTTTTACTATTTATTGAATAACTTTTAGAAGGGCTATCTTTTTATAGTCGTACAATTGGTAGTGTTTGTTTTTGTGTTCTTTACTTTGTTCCTTTTTTTTTTCCTCTCAATCATTGCTGGAGATATTTGTTCCCTCTCTTGTGCTCTCTGTATGTGTCAATAACCATGTTTTGGATCCTGCGTGTTGAGAGAAGGGAGACGTTTCCAAGCCAGGAGAGAGAAAACAGTGGAAATGAACCGAGAGGACCAGCTGATATTCTAGCTCAGCTCCCAAGTCCAGTTGAAGTCTATTTTAACGCCAGTGTATTGGGGGGGGGGGGGG
>BHFT01027120.1:16762-59504 GCA_004320025.1 Laticauda laticaudata
ATTGGGGGGGGGGGGAGAAACGAGACCACGGACTGCAAAAAGCACCCAAATGTTTTGTAACTGATGATTTTCCCCAGAATCCCTTTGCTCTTCTTCCCAAGGCCATCTGCAAAAACAGAAACACAATTCTGAGCCTGAGATTAAATTAGCCACAGCCTCACCACTGCTTCAGAGTTGCCTCTTACAGTCTCTTTCGTGGGGTGGGGGTGGGGGCACAGAAGGGGTCTCAAAACATAGCAGAATTGTGGGTGCAAATTTGGAGCCTGGGGTTCAAGGCTGGAGGTGGGCAGGGATTGTCTTTGCAAATGCTCCTGGTTTCAAATGTTTTCTGCTCTGAACCTGAGCAAATGTTTAAGGGGTGCAGACTTCAACTCCCAGAATTCCCCAGCCAGCATGGGGTTGACCAGAGTTTGAATCTACACATCTGAAAACTGCTAAGATTGAGAAATACTGGACTAGCAAGGGAGGGGGAACAAATGACCATCCAGATGTTGCCAAGGTACACACTACAGCATCCCTCCTGTCAGGTCTCGAGAACAAGAAACCACACATGGGAGTTACTTAAAAGTAGCTTCCTTTATTGTTCCTCACCTAGACAGGATCTTGCCAGAGTGCAGCAACTATTTGCAGAATTACATATCTCCTCTGGGAAAAGCTAGAGAGGAGCTACTTTAACCCTCTTCCTCCCAAGCAAATTATCTCACCTTCACTGCCTCATTGCCCTCTAGAAAGCAGCCCCTCCCTCCTGGGAATCCAGACTACATTCCACCACAGTGCCCCACTGGCCATTCCATCAAGGCTATGGAGACTTGATGTGAAGGGCCATGTCTCTTGGCTTTTCTCCATTGAAGAGGGGTGGCCAGTCATCTTGCCAGCAAAGAGAACATCTGGTGATGGGGAAGATCAACCTCCAGCGCCTATTTTACGCCCTACCGGTGAGAAGGGCAAGGCACCTAATCCAGATTGGCAATTTGTTAGTACTTAAGAGGAAACATTTTTCAGCCAGGGAGTGCTAAGTGTGCAATACAGCCATCAAGTTGGCACAAAAGGTGAAACAGATGCTTAGAGAAAAACTGAGGTAGACAAAGCTGAGCTGGGGTTATTTGAGGCACAGGTTGGCTTTGCCAAAAACAATGTTTTGGTTGCTTTTGGTGGGTTGTTTTTTTTTTTTTTTTTTTNTTTTTTTTTTTTTTTTTTTGTAAATGGAATTGCTCAATCAATAGTCATTATGAGCTATGGTGGCACAGTGGTTAAAATGCTGACTGCCAAGGATTCAACCTTCACCAGCTCAAGGTTGACTCAGCCCTCCATCCTTCCAAGATCAGTAAAATGAGGAGCCAGATTGTTGGCGTCAACATGCTGATTCTGCAAACCATTTAAGAGGAGTTGTAAAGCACTGTGAAGATCTAAGTGAAATTGCTATTGCTGTTATGGTTGTTCCCATCTGACTATTGATCTAAATAATAAGTTGCTGAAACTCTAGAAAGAGTGCAGAGATGAGCAACAAAGAAGATTAGGAGGCTGGAAACCAAAACATATGAAGAGCGGTTTCAGGAACTGGGTTTGGCTATCCTAGTAAAAAGAAGGCCTAGGGATGGCATGATAGCAGTCCTCCAGTATTTGAGGGGCTACCACAAAGCAGAGGGGGTTATTTTCCAAAGCACCAGAAGGCAAGGCAAGAAAGAAGCAATGGATGGAAATTAATAAGGAGAGAAGCAACCTAGAACTAAGGATAAATTTCCTGGCAGTGAGAATATTTAACCAGTGGAATGGCTTGCCTTCAGAAGTTTTGATTTCTAAGAAGACTAGACAGGCACTTTGTTATAAGGTTTCCTGCTTGAGCAGGGGGTTGGACTAGAAGACCTCCAAGGTCCCTGTTAATTCTGTTCTGTACAGACTGAAAACCCAACCAGTCAAAACAAAAACTCACAAAATCGCCTTCAGTTTATGATACGGGTGAAGGAACTTGGAAAATCCTTTTTTGAAGCTAACAACGTTGCCAATACAGCAACTCACATTCTTCAAAATATTCCCCAAAGTAAAATGAGCCATAAATCATCCTATTAAACACTAGCATATTTACCTTTATCCACTTAATATTGTAAGGTTGAATTCTTCGTGTAAAAAAGCAATCACCTTTGGGGCCCAAACAACCTTTTGAATAATTATGGACACAGGCATTTTTCACCTGTTCTAAAAATCTTCACTATGTAAGCAAACTGAAGCTTATTTGAATTACAGACCAGAACCAGAAATGCTTGGCAATTTTTAAACAGCCTCGGGGCTCCTTTTTCCTGGCTCAAATCCATTTAGTAAAAAGAACAGAAATGCAGAGCTGGATTTTATGTAGGACTTATTGAGAAACCCTATTGTGGAGTAAGCTTAAATACATTTCTAATGGACAGAAGCCCAGGAATAATTGTGAGGATTTTTCTCGAGGAAAATCAAAGATTTATCAGCCTTCCCACATTCCCAGTGATTCCCATGGAAGATTCTTCCATATCCAGGATTTAACATTTTCAGTCCCACAAAAACTCCTCCCAATATTTAAAGACTTGGTCTGAACAATAACCATTCTGTTGCAAGCTGAGATCCAACACTCAAGAAACGCAGGAATTCAACTGAAAAGTGATTGAAGTACATTTGGGCTGAAATTGAACAGAATCCAGGAAATTACTCTGATGAACCAATTCTGTGTAAACTAAATGTCTATGGAGATTTTCAATCATCCAGGTCATTGTTGTCCCAAAGATGCTTTTTCCAAAAGACTGACTTTCTAGTTATTTTGTTTGAAAACATTTCGCTTCTCATCCAAGCAGATCCACAATGTTTTCAAAGAAAATACCACTGAAAGTCAAGTCGCCTTTTGGAAAAAGCACCTCTGGGACAACCACGACCTGGATGATTGAGAATCTCCATAGGATCTCCATAGACAAATACTTTCATTAAACAGAATTGAAGGGGAACTGTTCATTTTTCCAGGAAGCCATTTAATTAAAGATCTGTGAATCAACCTAACCTGAAATGGCCACTGGTGGAAATGTTTGCATTTCAAGAATTCAGGAAGCCCTCAAGTTACCACCACAATTGAGCCCAAAAGTTATGTTGCTATGTGAAACATTTAAGGGAGTTTTGCCCCATTTTATGACCCTTCTTGCCACAGTTGTTAAGTGAATCACTGCAGTTGATAAGTTATTAACAAGAGTTATTAAGTGAATCCCGGATTCCCCACTGTCTTTGCTTGTCAGAAGGTTTCAAAAGCGCATCCCTTCATCCCAGGATTCTGCAACCATCATAAATATGAGCCAGTGGCCAAGCATGAGGATTTTGACCAAGTGACCATAGGAATGCTGGAATGGTCGTAAGTGTGAAAAACGGTCATAAGTCACTTTTTTCTGTGCCATAACTTTGAACGGACAATAAATGAACTGTTGTAAATCGAGGTCTACTTCTCTGCAAGGACCTATATATTCCTGCACACCTCTTATGGCGTTGTTCTACAGGAACAGTAAACAAGTCACACAGAAAGATGCTCACTATTTTTAATGAACATACAGACGTGTCCAAACATACAGGAAAATATATATTCACAAGAGTGCCATAAATACACTGTCAACAAACAGGTGTTAAACTGAGAAATGCTGCCATTGGTGCTGGGAGATAATTTAGACAATTCCACAAATACAATGTAAGTCTGTTTGTGGCTAAGACACACCAAGATGGAGAAAATGGTAGAGAAAATGAAAAGAGGGGTGTTCTAAAAGAATTTTGAACCACAAATACTTCTCTCACCCTTCTGTCATTTTTTTTTTTCAAACTAAACCCGTTTTTGGTTAAAAACAGAATTTAATTTTTTTAGGTTGCCGTTGGTCAAATTGAGCTTCAGGGTGGTCAGCGATTCCACATGCTCCCCACCCAAAAAAAGCCAAGATGTTTTACATCAGACAGATGAACTGGTGTGTTCGGATTAACGGTGGTACAGAATAAGCGACAGTTTCACAATCTTGTGACGAGATTTTCAGGACACCGTTTCTTCGCTAGTCTCAGTAGAGATGCTCAAATGCTCCTAACTAACGGCTAATTGCTTCATCGACGCTGGTTGAGGCCGCTGAGATTCTTGAACTGTCAGATACAAAAACAATAAAACGATTTTTTTAAAATATATATATAGTGGGGGAGACCATGAGAAAGTTAGAAGCTGCAAGCATGCAAAATAGGATACTGCTAAGTCATTTTGTGACAGGGATCTTCCCAAGCAGTAATTTTTAAACAGGGCTTTTTGAATGTTGATCCAAGCAACACTGCTTAAAACCATCTATTTGTCAAAACTAGCTCTGGAATCCCAGTTCAAAGGTGATGCTAAGGGAGCCGCCTAACACCTGATAGTTGCTTTGGAAAACAGGAATACAATATTTGATGTCAAATATGTGCCAGTTTTTGTGCCTAAGGCGGGACTAGAACTCACCATCTCCTGGTAACTGACCCAAAGTCACCCAGCCAGCTTTTATGCCCACAACGGGACTATAACTCACTGTCTCTTGGTGATTAGCTCAAAGTCACCCAACCAGCTTTCATCTTTAAGGTGAGACTAGAACTCACCGTCTCCTGGTGATTGACCCAAAGTCACCCAGGTAGCTTTCATGCCTAAGGCAGGACTAGAACTCAAGTCTACTGGTTTCCAGACTTAACCACTAGATCAAAATGCTATGCCAAGAATAAACTGCAAATAGCAAACTCCCGGATCACTTGAGCGAACTGGCTAAAGGATTTAATAAAACATTAGGATGGAATTATCCTGCATTCTGCGATTAAGTAACCTAATCCCATTCCTGTTTCTTCCTTTATATCAACTGGGAAATTAATTGAGGGAAAGGGGCTTGCTTTATATCTGTTTCTGCAAAGTTTACTCTGAGATGAACTACATTCTGCCAAAACTACTCAGCCCTAGGAATTTTGTTGGGAAAAACCATCACTTAGGGCAGCTCACCTATCCCACCCATACCCTCTTTTAAAGTAAACCATGATACTTTGCTGCGTTTTTCCATTCTGTAACAGCAGAAATATTCTTGAGGGAAAAACTGCTTCTGAGCAAAGGCTGTGGAAAATCCTGGGCCTGGAATTACTCACAGTAACAGCAGCGCCCATAAGTCCCTGAAGAAGGGCCTCTCCGGTTGCCTTAACCTGGAAGAATAAAACCAGAGATGGAAACACACAGGGACTACACGCCGGCTTTTATATTACGCCTGCCCGGTCATAAAGCAGGCCATCATGTGACCCAAAGGTCGGGCCTTTATTTGCAGCGGTCATTAAGCGAATGCAGTGAGTGGTGTGGTGGCCTAGAGGTGGAGCTCTCGCCTCACAGTCAGGAGGATTTGAGTCTGATCCTAGGTAGAGGCAGATTTCTCTCTCTCGGCACACTGAGAATATATCTACTGAAAAAAAACTCTGCATTGGTGACAGGAAGGGCATCCGGCCAGTAAACACTCAACTCTACTCAGTTGCCCAGACTCCACTCTGCAAGGGATTATGGGGTCATTAAATGATGATTAAGCGAATGCAGTCGTCATAAAGCAAACACCATGGTCATTAAGAGAACACATTGTTTGCTATTTTTGCAGAAAACCAAAAGCAGATGCTTTGCAGTCACATGACCCACAAGGCACCGCAAATGGCCATAAATGCAGACCAGTAGCGGAGAGCCCAAAATGTGGTCATGTGGCCATCAGAACTTCAGAACCAAGTTGTTAAATACCTTTTGAGTCCACTGTAACTTTGAACAGTCACTAAGCATGAGTTGTAAGTTGAGGACTACTCTTATGAAATCGATCTTAAAGGCACAGTGGGATGTGGGCAGGAAGAGGCTGCTCCAGAGAAGCAACCAAGCATCTTATCTGGTTGGAGGTATTTGAGGAAGCTTCAAGCTCTTAGCAGGATCCCCCCCCCAAAATAAACATACACATACAGACACAAGTGGAGGTGAAATATAAGAGATTAATTCTGGGTCTACTACTCTGACTTAAAAGAAGACTTGCCAGAAATCACCAGAGGACGAGTGCCATGTGAATTAGCTTGATTTAATTCAGAGGCTCAATAAAGCATTGTGAATAGGATACCCCCACTTTTTTTTTTTTTTTTTAANGGTGGTTGGGGATCTCTGGAGTAAGGCACACGTATCTTGCAATTCAAGGTGTTGGTAATCACCTTTAAAGCCTTTCATGGCATGGGTCCAGGTTACCTAAGGAACTGGCTCATCCCACTGGGATTGGTCTGCCCCACCCACGCTGGCAGAGGAATGTTGAGGGCCTTATTGGCCAGGGAATTCCAGCTGGGGGGTCCCCCCCCCCCCAGAGTGAGGTCCTCTTCAACCCTCCTGACCTTTTGGAGGAACCTAAAGACCTGGCTCTTCTAGATGGCTGGGGCTCCAAAGAAGGGGCTTCACATTGGAGGTGGCTGATAGATTAGTATAGATCTATTAGTATAGATCCCACCTCCTCCCCCTGGTCATCCTACTCCATCTTTTAGCTATGACTGTGAATTGTATTTTGTATCACTGTAGCATTTTACTTATATAGTTTTATCTTTTTAATATTATAAGATGCCCAGTTACCCTATGGTAAGATAGGAGGCCAATAAATGTGATAAGATGATAGATTAGACAGACAGGCAAAAGTCCTCCACGCAGCCTAGACAAAAACATGTACTGCCAAATTATGAGAGCATGGACAATGAGCCACACAAGCATGGGGAGTCCTAAAGAAGCCTCACCATGGCATGGGGCACCTTTCAGGCAAGATTGAGCTTGTGCCATCTTTCTGAATGGGCTGTGAATGTCAGAGGATCAAGCCGCATTTTTATAATTGACTTTCTTTTCTGTCACACAGGCATGGAAATGTCCCTGCCCCCCACTTTATCTGGGGGACTAAAAATTTCAATCTTTTAAAAAGACAGTGGCAGAACTGGGACCAAAGAGAAGCTGCAGAGTAAGGTTGAAAAATGTCTGCAGGTAAACAGGAAATAGCACAGTTCAAGGGAGTGTGCTACTTCTGTAGAAGGAGATGTATGTCTTAGCTTGAATTAACATTAGATAAGATTCTT
Organism: Laticauda laticaudata; assembly: GCA_004320025.1. Taxonomy (NCBI): domain Eukaryota; kingdom Metazoa; phylum Chordata; class Lepidosauria; order Squamata; family Elapidae; genus Laticauda; species Laticauda laticaudata. The sequence goes on from BHFT01027120.1 coordinate 23,858, forward strand.
TTTTCTGTGTGCTGTTAAGTCAAGTCCAATGTCCATCGGCTACTCCACACTTCAGGCAGGGCAAGAAAAAATATTAATTTTATCCACAAACTTCTAGGAGGAGATTAAATTACATCTGCCATGGGCAAATAGGTGGCAATATAAATTTAATTTAATAAATAAAATAAAATAAATTGCATCATCCCTTTGAAAGGAGAAAATATTCATTTCTAGCAGACCAGCAATATCCTGCACATTAGTCAAGCTTGGATAATTTATTTTCCAGTATCTTCTGGATTTTCTGTTTAATAGCTAATCCTGATCAGAACAACTCTGTAAGTCCTTGTCTGCAGCACTGAATATATCCATGTTAACTTTAAAATTGAAAAGTTGTGGGGGAAAGATACTTTATGTCTTTTTTTAAAAAAAGGAAATTTCTTTTTATTTGTCTCTGATGAGATTAGTCTACCCCTCAAGGAAGGAAGGAAAGTCTGAAACTTCTAGTAACACAGCTAAGAAGCAACGTTACTGAAATTACTTCAATGTTCGATTGTTTTTTTTGAGCTTATCATCTCCATAAAGGCAGCCCAAACTGTGAATGCTTTTTTCAGCCCTTTGAGATAGAACAGATCGGGAAACAGGCACAAGAACGATTAAAGCTAGAACCTTCATGGACTATAGTAACAGAATCTTGAGAGTCTGACAGTGTTTCTCTTTCCTTCCCTCTTTTAACAGAGAGTAAATAGAAGGTGAGACCATCTTGATTTTCTTTCTCTTTCCTGTTTTCCTGGGCTACCTTCATGTTTTCCTAATGGCTGTTGCATATTTTCATGAAGGCCACCTCCGTAATCCTTCATACACACCGAGGTTGGGGAAGGTAGGTAGACAAAACACTTCCTGAGAAGACAGGTGGAAAGCAGCAGGAACCAGCAAGCCGAAATGGGACAACTCGCCATTGCCAGCTCGCTATGGACAACTCACCGTGGGGCAACTTGCTGCAGGACAATTCAATTTAATTATTTCAAATAATTTAAAAAATATTTTAACTTTTGTCATTCACATTTCATCTGGCCCCTCCTTTGGCATCCTTTCTTTAATAGCAGTAGCATTTAGACTTATATATCACTTTACAGTGCTTTACAGCCCTCTCTAAGAGTCAGCATTTTTCCTCCAACAATCTGGGTCCTCATTTTATTGACCTTGGAAGGACGAAAGGCTGAGTCAACCTTGAGCTGGTGAGATTCGATCTGCCAAACTTCTGGCAACCAGCAGTCAGCAGAAGTAGCCTGCAGTACCGCACTCTAAGCACTGCACCACCACGACACTATTCCACTATTTCTTCTATATTAATGTAACTCTCGTCCTGCAGAAGTTGTCCCATAGCAAGTTGTTGTAGAACCCTAGCAAGCTGCTAACTCAAAGCAGGAGGTGGGGACAGGGTGCAAAGTCCCAGGGGATATTTGGGAAAAGAGGTCTGAACCACACAGCACTCTGCTTTCTGATTTCAGCACATCTATCACAATATATACTGGTCAGAGGGAGAGAAATGGTAGCTCTACATAGCAGATGCTACACAATTATTGTACGCCTTTGCATAACCCCTGCTCTGTTATGGGATCGTGCCCCCCAAGCCATGTGTTGTAATGACCCAAAGGAGTACAGGGTTCAGCCTCCCCTCACCCCCTGTTGCGAGCAGGAAGACTTCTTGGGAATATACATGGATTTTCATATGAGAGCTCCAAACCAAAGGGAAATGTGCTCTTTAATACTTTAGGCAGCAGAAAATGGAAACTTGAAGAAAAAACTGCTTGAAAGATGTGCAGTAATAAGAGGAATGTGATATTTTTAAGTGCTTGTGCCAGAAACATTTGGGTAAAAATAATACTAAAAATAAACTATGTGCTTGATTAAAAATTACCTGGTTTATTGCAGCTTTTCCCTACAAATAGGCTGGAATTTCAGCTCCCAAAATTTCCAGCCAGCCTTTGGAGGACACCAAGTCGGAAAACAAAATGACATTAGATTACTTTTGTGACTTTGGAGGGTGGAGGGGTGGGGGGAAGAGAGCTTGATCATCTCATTGGAAAACCTGCATGGCACAAGGGTCAGCTGGTCATAAATTCATAATTACAACTCACCTGCTTAGCTGTGTGGCCCACGTTCATTGCGTCACCAACTCTGTTGTATAGGAAGGACCAAGTATCCTCAAAATCCGGGGAGGAATCCTGAATCATCACCAGTTCTGTGGTGTTATAAATTCCGGCTAGTATTACTCGGCGAGTGTACCAATTTATCTGCAAGGCCGAGAATTAAGAGACTTAGAAAATTTATTCCAACAAAAAGCTTTTTGCAAACTGCATTGATATGAAACTCCTACCCATGTTTTTAATCACAATTGGAATGTCATATGTCTATTCTATAAAAACATCCTGAATCATGAAAATTGAGTTCTACAAACCTGGGGAGGAAAAAAAATCTTTAAAAACCCCAATGAATATGGAAATGCTGTTTTTATGTTGCATGGTGTAATGCTGCTCCTGTTAAGTCATTGAAAGAAACAAATCTACAGAAGCATTGAAATATTATCCTGAAATGGAGCTTGCTGAATTTCCAAATAAAAACCATTTAGTGTGTCCCAGATGATTTTAATTGGTCTGGAGAAAAGGCCAGACGGTAGTTTTCACTTGAGCTGAACAACAAACTGGCCCTAATCTTTGTATCTAGCAATGAACGCATCACTGCAAGGTCTGGTCAGATAATTTTGTTTCTCATTAGTTAAGAAATACAGTCTAGAAAACCTTATGGAAAAATGCAAGCCTGAAAGAATGCACAGGAGGTAAGACTTTACTGTTAAGAGGCTATAATTCTATAATCACTTATATATGAAATGCAACACAATTAACCCAATACTCTCAATACAATACAAATAATGGTTCGAAACTAACAAAAGAGAGAAGCAACCTGGAATTAAGAAGAAACTTCTTAACAGGGAGGACAATTAACCTGTGGAATAGCTTGCCTTCAGAAATCGTGGGTGCTCCATCATTGGAGGTTTTTAAGAAGAGACTGGACAGTCACTTGTCTGAAATAGTATAATTTCTCCTGCTCAAGCAGGGGGCTGGACTAGAAGACCTTCAAAGTCCCTTCCAGCTCTATTCCATTCTGTCACAGAGCTTACAACCGCATTAGTGCACTGCCTCTATACTATAGCACTGAACATAAAAATGTTCCCTGAAGAGGAATAGAAGCTTTGCCAGAAAAGCTACTGCAAAGTTATCTGTGGCGATGAGACATAATGAGCCATATCCAGAATTTCTTTCAAGTCAACAGAAACTTAACCATAACTAAGAAAAATCTACATATACATATAAAGACTCACAATAAGGAATAGGTGGCTTCAGTGATGCTAGATGCATTTTTGGCCGTGGTTATGCACGTTGTGGTTGCATTACTTCAAAGCACAGATCTAATGGCATTATATTCATGCTATCACTGTAGATTCTCTACCCTGGAGACCTTTGAATTGCATCTTTGGGAGAAAGGCTACAAGCTACATTCATTGAAGCAGAAGGGAGAGGATGGCTAAAACTTTTAGTACTTCTTGTTTTTACTGTTTTAACATTTAAATTCTTTTTTGTTATTGTTTTTACCATGATGTCAACTACCCAGAGTCACTCAACAGTTGAGATGGGCACTGGGCAGCATATAAATGTAATAAATAAAGGAAATAAAAGCAGGCAGCCTATCAGCAATTTCTTACTGCTTGGGAGGCAGTGTTATTTTACAAGTCAACCAGTTTCCTCAGCCACCACAGAATTAAGAACAGGTCTCTTTAAAGCTTGAGTTCAAAGAAAGCTGTTAACTTTTGACTTGGAAAAAAGTGCAGAGAAGAGCAACTAAGATAGTTAAGTGCCTGGAGACTAAAACTTATGAAGAACGGTAGCAGGATTTGGGTTTGGCTAGTCTAGAGGAAAGAAGGACTGAGGGGGACATGATAGCAGTATTCCAGTATTTGAGGGGCTGCTACAAAGAGGAGGGGGTGAAGTTGTTTACCAAAATACCAGAAGACAAAACAAGAAACAATGGATGGAAACTAATCAAGGAGTGAAGTAACTTGGAATTAAGGAGAAACTTCCTAACAATGAGAACCATTAACCAATGGAACAGCTTGCCTTCATCAATGGAGGTTTTTAAGAAGAGACTGGACAGCCACTTGTCCAAAATGGTATAGGGCCTCCTGCTTGAGCAGGGGGTTCGACTAGAAGACCTCCAAGGTCCCTTCCAGCTCTATTCTGAATTGAATTGACAGAGACAGGTAACTTGGAAGCAAGTCTGTAGTTTCCAAGCAGACTTTCACTTTCCATTCCATGCTATCCAGTGTGGAAAAAGGCATTCATTTTCAGTTCTATAAATGTTGCATCTTGTGCTGCCCCAAAGCACTGCACTGATAAATTAGAAACAGCAAAAAAAAGTCCATCCGTCCCCAATTTCCAAGATAGCAGAAGGGAAAAAAACGTAAGGCAGACTCTCTTGTGGAAGTTAAATTTCTTAAAAGCTTCACTACAATTTGCATACTCTCAGAAAAAACTTTAGTTTCCTGGTGTGATCTCTATCTTTTATTTGGCTTTCTGGTTTATTCCTTTAATTTGTCCGTGTGCCATTTATTTGTTACTGCAGTAGCTGCTGTTTTATTCTTGCACAGGTTTATTAAAACCATTTATTAAAAGGACCTGCTAAGCTCTTCTTATCTCTTTCTTCTCTTCATAATAGGTCAAGTAGTTCATTAATTGCTTTAATTAAGAAGTAATTTACTTTGTTTTCATTTCCAGCCCAGAAAAATTCCAATGGCTCTCAACATTAAGAGCAGAGTATTTTAGGTAACTGCTTTAAAAAGTTTTCAAACAGAATCTTTTCTTTTCTTCCACCTTGGATGGAGGGAACCAGAACAGCAAAATTATGTTTCAACTGGGCAAATGCTCTGTTCCACTCTGGGTACCCCTAAGATAAAGACCCCACCCCTTATTTGCCGACTTCTACCAAAAGAGACCAATTTCAAGATGAAAATTTGAATGTGGCACGGATTTATTCATTGGCAGAATTAAACCAGTTCTAAAAGTGTTATCTGTTTCAATCTGATGATTTACAGTTTGGCAGCATTCATGGTTTTTGTAAGGTTGCATTACATCACACTTTAGATGTCTTCAAGAAAGAAATGTGATTCATAAATATTAGAAAGACAGGCAAAAAAAGAAATGTAGCCATATCTGGTATACCATTACGGTACTGCCTGTTCTGTAGTACAGAACAGAAAATGGCTGATTTCAATTTATAAAACAAAATTCATCTTCTAATCTAGAACCAGGGCAGCCTTGATATAGGCTTACAACCACAATTGAGCCCAAAGTTTATGTTCTGAAGCAAGACAGTTGTTAAGTGAGTTTCACCCCATTTTATAATCTTTCTTGCCACCATGAAGTGAATCGGGCTTCCAACTGACTCTGCTGGTCAGAAGGGACCCAGCAATTGTTGTTAAGTGTGAAAAACAATCATGTCACTTTTTCCAGTGCTGTTATAACTTAGAATGGTCACTTAATGAATTGTCGTAAATCAAGGACGATCTGTACTAGTGATCCCCAAGCCACTCTTAACAGATTAACAGATGTCCCTTTGGTCATGAACCCAACCCTTTTCTCTTTAGAAATGAAGCATGAGTGTTGCATACAATATCTCACTTATGTGTTTCCTAGAGAACAGGTTTGGCAAGGCAATTAGAAACATTGACTACTCTGACCCACATGAAGCCTGAACATGTTTTCTCCCTGCAGTCCACAGCAGCTTGAACCCAGAGAAAGGGGGGAAGAGAAAACTTTTCTGCAGCCCTGAATGAAATCACCAGGATTGCGCCAGGAACTAAGCAACTGCACCTGTAACAGGTAGACAGGTGTATCTTTTTTAAACCAGTGTGTCTCAAAACTTAACAACTTTAAGATTTGTGGACTTCAACTTCCAGAATCCCGAGAAATCTGCAGATCTTAGTTGCAAAAATTGAGAAACACCACTGTAAGCCAGGGGTGGGCAACTATGGTGCCTTTGTGACCTGTGGATTTCAACTCCCAGAATTCCTTAGCCAGCCATTTTGGCTGGGGAATTCTGGAAGGAAGTCCACAAGTCTTAAAGTTGCCAAGTTTGAAGATCCCTGCCCTAAGCCATGGTGTCAGGCCCCTGTCAGAGTCTGAATCCGAGTTGGCTCAGTTGGCTGTGGAAGAAACTGGGGAAGGGCAAAGTTCAGGCAAAGGGCAGAGCAGGGAAGAGATAGAACAAGGGAGAGGGAGTTCAGAGGAAGACTCAGGCCCACCCCCTCTTCATCCTTGGGCACACGGGGAGGAACAGAGAAGGGAGCAACCTGGGTTGCGTGGCTTATGGAGAGGAAAGGGCCCTGATTCCCTTCATTAGCCACACCTGGGAATGAGAGTTTAACAGAAATGCATGCTGAGTGCAGCAGCTGCTGGGAGCAAATGTGAGTTTATCTTGTGTTGACTTTGGTTATCTGTGTTCCTTCCAACCATGTTGACTTACAGCCGTTCCTTCACATCTGGAATTCCTGTTCCTGGCCTGCCAGACTAATTTTGCCTTGATTGGACTTGTAGTTACAGTTTTTGTTGACCACGTTTTGGACTTGATTCTCTGCAGCCAAAGGCTGTTTTTCTCCAGCCAGAGAGTTTTTCTCCAGCCAGAAGGTAACCAGGACATTGGGGGAAAAGTTAGACTCCTACTGATTATCTCTGTTGCCTTTGTGCCACGCCCCAGGTCATTATTCATGGTTTATGTCACAATGTATCGGTATACTTATTATATTAAGCCAAAGCTATGGGGCTATAGCCCAACATGTGAATTTCAGCGAAGGTATGTCCTATGCCCACCTCCTTTGAATCTTAAACTTCACATAGTTTTCTCAAGCCCCAAATGCTTGCCCTGCAAAGCAATGTATTTCAAACCTCCCCAGGCCCTTTCTAAATCCCAAATCCCAACCCCCTCCTCAGACTTACATCGGTGGACTGATCTCCTGCATAGTGCCAGATGTCATCCACCATGGTAGTAAGCAGGTTGAAGCTGGATGGAATATTGTGTGGCATCAGCAACACGCTCATAGCCTGAGGGAAACCAGAGAAAGGGGTTAAGCAAAGAGGACCATTTTTACCCTCCAATGCTCCAGGTTTTTTAATCTTCTAAGTATTATGGGAGACTTTGGGGGAAAGGGAAAGGGAAAGGGAAAGGAATGAACGAAGATACCAAACTGATCTCCAAATAAAATAAATTAGAACAGGGAGATGGAAGCTCTTCCTTTATTCTACAGCAGGGGTCTCCAAACTTCTCAATTTTAAGCTTTGTGGACTCCAACTCCCAGAATTGCCCAGCCAGCATTCTGGGAATTGAAATCCACCAGTCTTAAAGTTGCCAAGTTTGGAGACTCCTGTTTCTGGAGCTTGAATGCTGAGGGTCTTTTACTCTCAGCCCAATGAGCTTAAGCAGAAAAAGTCAGTGGGCCTTTTCCTAGGTTCAAATTGGGTATGTCTGGTCTTGTGAAAAGAAGGACTGGTAGTGACATGAGAGCAATCTTCCAATATTTGAGGGGCTGCCACAAAAAAGAGTGGGGTTAACCTATTTTTCAAAGCACCAGAAGGCAAATTTCCTGTCAGTGAGAAAAGTTAACCTGTAGAAGGGCTTGCCTGCAGAAGTTGTGGTTGCTCTACACTGGAGATTTTTAAGAAGAGATTGGACAGCTATTTGTGTGGAATATTTGAGGGGTTTCCTGCTTAAGCAGGGAGTTGGACTAGAAGACCTCCAAGGCCCCTTCCAACCCTGTGTTTCCGTTATTCTGATTCCTGGGGCCATCTAATAAATTTGATCTGATGGCAAGTGAATATTCTTTTATGATTCATGAATGAGATTCTAGCCCCTTATACCGAAATGTAAGACATCAGATATAGTTATCCATTTTCCTATCCTTCACTACAACAAAGAGTCTCCTCCCTTGAGGAGATGGGCAGTCCCAAAATGTGAAAAATTAATTAGTAAAATTTTGTTTACTTGAATTTATAAACTACCCAACTCCAAAGACTTTTAGCTGGAGGCTCTGACTAGCCTCTCTCTGTAAAGCAGGGCTGGGCTGAGAGAATGATTGGCCTAAAGTCCCCAAAATGCTTCTTGAACTAAAGGGGGACTGAAACCAGGATCTCCCTCTTCCCAGGGCAATCTCTTCACTGCTACCCTGCCCTGGTTCTGGCATCAAGAGGGAAAGACTTGCCCAAAGTCTCCAGGGAGCTTCTGTGGTTGAGGGGAGACTAGAACCTGGATCTTTCTGCTCCTAGTTCAGCACTGTTGGCACCATATTCTGTTGGCTGTGAGAAAAGGGACAGGACCAAACTCCCCCAGATAACTCCTATGGCTGAGGGTAGATTTGATTTCAGTTTCCCAGCTCCTGTTTTAGCAACTGCCATTACTGCCATTACACCATTATGCCATTTTCCTAACTGTATATCTATCATCTCTATCTATTTATCTATCTATCTATCTATTTATCTATTTATCTATCTGTCATACAATCCTTGGTTGTATAATCAGAAGCATAGAATCAAAACCATGTGACATATTAGCACTGCTTTATATAGGCTTAGTAAAACCACACCTAGAATACTGCATCCAGTTTTGGTCACCAAATTACAAAAAGATGTTGAGACTTTGGAAAAAGTTCAGAGAAAAGCAACTAGGATGATTAAAGGCCTAGAGACTAAAACATATAAAAAACAATTGAAGAATTTGGGTTTGGCTAGTCTAGAGAACAGGACTGGGGGAACATGATAGCAGTATTCAAGAGGCTACTACAAAGAGGAGGGGGTCAATTTATTTTCCAGAGCATCCAAAGGAAAGACAGGAAACAATGGATGGAAACTAATCAAAGAGAGAAGCAACCTGTAATTAAGGAGAAACGTCCTAACAGTGAGGAAAATTAATCAGTGGAACAACTTGTCTCCAGAAATTGTGGGTGCTCCATCACTGGAGGTTTTTAACAAGAGACCGGGCATTAACTTGTCTGAAATGGTAGAAGTTCTCCTGCTTGAGCAGGGGGCTGGACTAGAAGATCTCCAAGGTCCCTTTCAGCTCTATTCTTATTCTGGTTCCTATCTATCTATCTATCTATCTATCTATCTATCTATCTATCTATCTATCTATCTATCTATCTATCTATCTANTTCTATTCTATTCTATTCTATCTGTCTGTCTATCTATCTATCTATCTATCTATCTATCTATCTATCTATCTATCTATCATCTATCTATCTATCTACCTACCTACCTACCTACCTATCTCCATCCATCCATCATCTGTCTACATCTATCACTTACATCTTATCTATCTATTCAGCCATCTACCTACACAAACCATATGAGTGTGGCATGTATCAACACACAAACACAATCTTTTTTTAACTTGATGAATGTCACTACATTCCTCAGGGCCCAAAAGTCTTTTAAAATTTGTTTCAGAAAGTCACAAAGATCCAAACACAAAAAAAGAGCCTGCAAGAAACAAAACTGGGGCACTGTTGTCTTCCCTCTCCACACAAAAGCACCACTTCAGGAATCCATCCAAGCAAGAAAAGAAGATCAGTTCGGACTTGGGGTTGGGAGTTCATTCACACAAGAGGGGAGAGAAAAGAAATAATTTCTCTCTGCTGCATCTCCCAAGTAGATCGCTAAACAGAGAAGCATTCAACCATCAACATGCTCTGCTCTAAATGCACTGAGATAATCTAGGAACATTGCAAGAAACACCAAGAAAAGCAGTTTAGTTTTATACCTGAGGCCATTTTTCAATATATGGAATGAGCATTCTCAGCCTCGCTTCTAAAGCATCCTTTATAAACTGGTCTGTCTTCTTCTTCCTTTCAAAAGAGAATAATTATTTAGTGCAATTCGCTCTTGCCTGTCTCTCTCTTGCTCAAGGTCTGTACTCAAGATGCCAAGGCAGGTTACCTGCCGAAGCACAATTCTGGAATAACCTTCCTATGCTCAGGGCAGCGACCATCCCACACACTGCTGGTTTAGCAGGCTAACACAGCATCGCCCCATCCCTTGCTCTGCCTGGGACTTACTCCAGCTGGCCAAGTTGTACCAGCTTGTGCTGTTCCTCAAGAAGTTCGGAGAGTTTGGAGTTACTCTGGGACACAAAATGGAGAATCAGTTCGCTGCCGTCATTGTGAAAGAGCCCTGCTGCAGCAACAGAGAGGCCTACGGACTGAAGAGAAGAGAAAAGTCGAGCTGAACAATTCCCACCCAGAAATAAATTTCTGCGACTTTGAACAGGCAGGGATCACAAATGAAGCAGCACTGATTTGGCATAAGTTATCTTTGGGGAGCTTATTTATTTTAGCACAGGGCATTTCACACATGGACTAGAAATATATACGGTCATTTCATTTAGATCAGTAGAACCCAATAAAACCAATGTTAAAAATATCTATGTTTAAATATCAACGTTTAGGGCAGGGGTCTCCAACCCTGGCAACTTTAAGATTTGTGGACATCAACTCCCAGAATTCTGGGAATTGAAGTTCACAAGTCTTAAAAGTTGCCAAGGTTGGAGAACCCTGGCCTAGGCCATCTAATAATTGAAGCACAGCATCACTTATATTTAAAAAAAAAAATCAGATAAATGCTCTCAACATACAACTGGTCATGATGTGATCTACAGTTTGATGTGGGACCCAGCAGTCACACTGAGGGGAGGATACTGTTCTCCATTTATACACTAGAAAGTCCCAGTAGGTTCCCTGTGAGGTGCAAATCCTATTTAGGAACATCCATGGCTAATGTGGTACACTGGTACAGGTAATCCTCAACTTATAACCACAATTGAGCCCAGAATTTATAGTTCTAAGTGAGGAATTTGTTAAGTGAGTTTTGCCCCATTTTACGATTTTTCTCACTACATTTGTTAAGTGAATCAGTGCAGTTGTTAAGTAAGTTGTTAAGTGAATCTGAATTCCCCGTTGACTTTGCTTTCCAGAAGGTCGCAAAAGGAGATCACATGAGCTTGGGACACATCAATGGTCATAAATATGAACCAGTTGCCAAGCATCTGAATTTTGATCACATGATTATGGGGATGCTGCAAAGATTGCAACTATGAAAAACTGGTCCTAAGTCACATTTTTCACTGCCGCTGTAACTTTGAACAGTCACTAAACAAGCTGTTTTAAGTCAAGGACTACCTGTCCTTGCAATGATCAAGTTGACAGGGTTCTCTCAGAAGGATTAAAATAATATATGCGGAGCCTTCAGGACAGAATGGATAAAGCTTTGTGGGGATGCGCCCTCCCTTTTCTCCCCTTTTCAGCTGCATTAGTGTCTCTCTTGACCCACCGAGCAACTTTAACCCAGGTCCTCAATAATCTTCATGTTATAAAAATAGGAAATTCTGTTTTGTATTGTAAATACAAGGAAATACAAATAGTTGACTTACAACAGTTCATTTAGTGACTGTTCAAAGTTATACTGACTTGTGACCATTTTTCACTTACAACTGTTTGCAGCATCCTCATGGCCATACGATCAAAATTCAGACGCTTGGCAACTGGCTCATATTTATGACCGTTGCTGTATCCCAAGGTCACGTGATCCCCTTTTGCGACCTTCTGACAAGCAAAGTCAATCTGACCAGCCAGATTCACTTAACAACCAGGTTACTTACTACCTTATCAACTGCAGCAATTCACTTAACAACTGTGGCTAGAAAGGATGTAAAATGGGGCAAAACTCACTTAACTGTCTCACTTAGCAACATAAATTTTGGGCTCAATTACGGTTGTAAGTCGAGAACTACCTGTAGAACCTATTTTGCAAAAAACAGTAAGCAAAATGTCCTAAAATGGGGGGGGGCATACTGAGAGGCAAGTCTCAGAAATTTCCTGCACATCAATCTTATCAAGGAGTTAAAAATGTTAATTCTGAATAGAATTCAAAGTTCTACAGCAGAAAATTCTCAAAGAACAGCAACAGTAATAACGTGAATTTAGAACTCAGTTAAGCTAAAACATCAGTCCCTCTGGGTCTCTTAACATGCTGCTTCCCTTGATACAAACCTTAGCTCCTTCTGCAATTGCATCCATTGTCCAGCCATAAATGGGCACAAATTTCAGAGCTGCTGTCAGGATCCGATTCTGTATCTGCTCCTCGTTCTCATAGCCTTCTGATTCTTCACCCCCCTGATCTGTGTAACTAGGGGTAAAAACATCGGAAGTCATGTCTTACAAGCACTTTCAAACACTAGAAGTCCAAAGCTTTTATTATTTTTGCTAATTATAACTGATGCCATCATGAAACCGGGCATGCCTTTGTTTGATAAATGGTTAAGACATAGTTTGTTTAGACATGGTATTTTTGGCTACATTATTGGCAGCTTTGATTTTAAAAATAGTTAAGACATATATCAAATAAGCTACATTATGACTTAGCATTTCTGTAAATCTAGTCAGCATTTATCTATCAATGTTTACAAGTATGTGAATATGACACCCAATCATTCTAGAGGTGCCCGGTTCACAAAATTGCTCAGTTGTCAACTTGAATGCTGCTTTGCCACATCCTCAGAGTAAGAAAAGAATGCCAGCTACTAAATTACTCACTAAAATGTGTTCATTTCAAAAGCAAAGAATTGCTTTTGGGGAAAGAAGAAAGCTCAAAGAGAGTTGTAGTAGCAAAGGGTTAGAACGCAGTACTGCAGGCTACTTCTGCTGACTACTGGCAGACTGCAATTTGGCAGTTCGAATCTCACCAGGCTCAAGATTGACTCAGCCTTCCGTCCTTCCGAGGTTGGAAAAACGAGGACCCAGATTGTTTGGGGGAGGGGGTGTAATAGGTTGACCCTGTAAACTGCTTAGAGAGGGCTGTAAAAGCACTGTGAAGTGGTATATAAGTCTAAATGGTATTGCTATTGCTACCATATACTCGGAAGGAAGGAAGGAAGGAAGGAAGGAAGGAAGGAAGGAAGGAAGGAAGGAAGGAAGGAAGGAAGGAAGGAAAGAAGGAAGGAAGGAAGGAAGGAAGGAAAGGAAGGAAGGAAGGAAAGGAAAGAAGATGAGAAGGAAGCCATGGTGGTGCAGTGGTTAGATCTGTATTGCAGATTAATTCTGCCCACTGTCAGGAGTTCGATTCTGACTGGCTCAAGACTGACTCGGCCTTCCGTCTTTCCGAAGTGAGTAAAATGAGGACCCAGATTGTTGGGAGCAATAGGCTGACCCTGTAAACCACTTAGAGAGGGCTGTGAAGCACTGTGAAGCTACATATAAGTCTAAGTGGTATTGCTATTGCTCAGTCATTTTGGCCAGACATTATGCAAATTACCTGGGGTGTGAGCCTGGATGCTTTTCATCCACAGGTGAAGATGCTGAATACTGTTGACTGGGAGGTGGGAAGGGTGGTTGTTTCTGTTCTTCTGAAGCTCTCTGCAGTGCCACTGCAGGATGGAAGGCCCGCTGAGATTTATATAACTGGCTTCGAAAAACTGAAAACAGAAATTAGTTGAGTAACACACAAATGTAATGACTCTTCTTTTACAACCTGAAGGCCCCCTTTCAGAATTCCAAAGCCAAGCCTACAGCAGGCGTATGCACAAAATCATACTAAGAGTAATATATATATATACCCTTAACAAAATATCTCACTGGTACACCAGACAAATATTGCCTAAAAATCCAAGTCTTCATTCATAACATGGCAAAGAAAATTATCTAATAAAGGCTACATCCAGTAATGACTTACAAATGAGGCTGGCAATTGTCTACAAAGCCCTAGTCCCATTAAAATATTTTCTCCTTGACTCTTGATTATGTGCCATCAAGTCACCATCACCTCCTCACTAGCAATCTCCAAGATGATCAGTCTCCAACCCAATCTTTCAGCAGTGCACATACTGTTCCCTATAACTGAATCCATCTACCTTGTTGTTTCTCCTCTTCCTTGTCTCTCAGCCCACCTTTCTCCATGTTATATATTTTTTCAAGTATAATGTGTTTGAAAAATTTGAGCCTGGTCATGTGTGCCTCAATGTTTGTTTAATTATCCATTTAATTGTTTCCTTTCTTGGCTGTTCATTGAATTCTCAGTTTTCTCCAACATCGAAGTTCAAATACATCAATATTCTTCCTCTCCTTCTTCTTCTAAGTTCAAATTACTTTATCATCTCACCGGGCACACACTTCTGATCTCAAGCATCCTGCCACCTGAATATGTTTTCCAAGATATTCTTGGCTGCTCTACCAAATGCTGGTTTTTTTCCCCTCTTCCATTCAATGATGTCTGGTTCTTGAAGACTGCCTAAACAGGTCCCTACAGGTTTCTTGGCAAGATTTCAGAAGCAGTTGGCCAGAAATTGGGAGTCTGTGAGTTCTAGTCTTGCCTTAGGCACAAAGCCAGCTGGGTGCCTTTGGACCAGTCACTCTCTTTCTCAGCTCTAGGAAAAAGACAATGGCACTGAAAACCTCGCCAACAAAACTACAGACCTGTCCAGGAGTCACAAATGAACTTGGAAATGAGAGAGACAGAGAGAGGAGAGAGACCACTTATCTTTTGAAGCTATTTGGATTGTCTTCAGGTGTATTTTGTTTGTTTGGAGTTTTTTTTTGCATCTGTTTGGTTATTTATGACCATGTTGCTTTATTGAATGGTGATGCTTATTAGTTTTAACCCCGTGGCCATTCTGAAAATCTGTAAGCTTCGTAAGAGACGAGGCGACCGAGGCCTAATAGGATCAATGAATGAATGAATGGATGGAATAAGAAAGCCTTGGTCACAGGCTGCCATTGTACATTTTCTCAACTGCTTCCAAATTCAGGAGCGAAAAAGTGAAAGAAAATCGGGCCACCCAACCCAGACTTTGCTCCAGGCAGAGAAGCTCCTTCCGTAGACAAGAAAACTCCGGGATCTGGAAACAGAGCACGACTTCTAAATCCAGCATCTCTTTAACAGGCTGCTGGCTGGAACTTATGGGTATTGTAGTCCAGGCTGTCAAAGGGTTCGAGAGCGCCTTGATTACAATGGGGACGGCTCAGTCCAGCCTACCGCGCAGGCGCAGTGAAGGGGGGAACCGGGGAACTATGTGGATGATGGGCCCTGCAGTCGCCTCGGCCGTGGAAGATAGGGGGGTGTAGTCCCTCTCGCCCCGCCCCTGATTCTTTCAAAAGAGCATCCTCGGTTGATGTATGCAAATAAGCCGGGCTGAAGGGCCTCCCTCGCCCTTCACCTCACCTTCCCTTCCTCCCTCCTGAATGGCGGGGCGCCCGGTCCCGCCTATCTTGGAGCGGGGGAAGCCGAGGGCCTCCTTCTCCCCCCACAATCCCGGCCCGAGCCCCGCTTTCTCCCCCCCGCCGCCCCCCAGCACCTCACCCGCCGGGCAGCGCAGCAGCCCCCGGGCCGACCGCTTCAGCCCCGCCGCGGCCGCCGCCATCTTTGAGTCGGGCGGCGAGTGTGCGGGCCAAGGAGGCGGGGCGAACCGCCGCGAGCGCCATCTATGCAGCGGGGCGGGGCCGACTGGCGCAGGGGAAGGAGGAGGGAGCGAGGCGCCACTGACATAAAACCCTCCCGGCTTCCCCCGCGTGCGGACTCTACCCAATCAGAAATTCCCCTCAGTCTTTTTTGAACTCCAGGACCCAGCGGTGCCGGAAGCGCCATCTTTGAAGCGGGTCGGGGGGGCGGGAACAGCTCATCCCACCGGCGCTCCGGCGCCATCTTTGAAAAGGGCAGGCCCAGCTGAGGAAAAAAGCAGGACTGCAGCCGGGCCGAGAAGCACGAGTGGCGACCGGTAGGTAGCGAGGACGGAGCGGTGAGGCTTTCCTAGCCGAAAGAGGCCTTTTCCTTCTCGCCTTTTCCGCGGGAGTTCCAGGGACCGTCCGAGACCCTCCGCACAACAACCCTGAGAGGTGGGCCCGGGTACACTCGCCCTCAGCGAAGGTTAGGCCCTCTTAATCCCCCGAGCGGCCTTGTTTTCCTCAGGATTTCCAACCTGTTCTTAATGATGGCTCTCTGGGCTGGAGGGGAAGGATGAGGTCTTGTCTTTGGAGCTGGGGAAGAGCTTGAATCTCCCCGGTAAACCGTCAATTTTGACTTTTAAAAACATTAACATCAAAAAAAAAAAGTCGAAAAGCCCCAATCCGATGANAAAAAAAAAGTCGAAAAGCCCCAATCCGATGAGAAGAGTGGCCTTGTTTTAAATTTTAGGGGGAAAGAACTATTGAATATCTGACAAATAATTTTGATTGCACAGACCTCTCGGGGAGGGATTTGGGGGTCGGTTTAAACATAAACTCGGCTGGGCTTTCCTTGCTCGATGAGTCTGGTGAGAGAATTTAAAGGTTTATTTAGTTTAAAGAGGGCTAAGGTGGGACTTGAACTCACCGATGGGGGATTCTGGGAGCTGGAGTCCGCAGGCCTGGCTGGTGGGGATTCTGGGAGCTGGAGTCCGCAAGTCTTAAAAATCACCAAGTTTGGAGACCCCTGCACCAGACAAAAGTGGCTGTTTCCTTTCTTATTTCTCTACATTTATGCATGTTCCTGAACTAGGCTTGACTGAAGGAAAAGGAGGGGACAAGGAGTTAGGAGGAACCTGAGAGGAGGATTTATACTCCTATTTCTCTGTTGCTGTTGTATATAAGTCAACCCCCACCCCTTAGTTGGTGCCCATAGGTGTACCGTTCATTAATGATGATGCCTTGCCTACTACTGCTGGAAAGGAAAATTCAAAAATGATTGCTTATTACAATCGATTATGCCATTGCAAGTCAAATGTAATGGAATCCTGTTTTATAATAGTGCCTCTGTTGTAGAACTAATATCCATAATAAAACATGTACTGCACTGCTGTTAGCTGACTTCCCAGAATGCAGAGATTGTCTTCATATTAAAATATTGCTGGCTAGTCACTATGATTTTGCATCCTTGGCAATGACCAAATTCTGCTCTCAAGGTTGGGTCAAATTGTGACCCAACAACATAAATACTTTAATCTTGAATTGCAGAGGCCTTTTCTTTCTATCTGGCTTTTGTGCTGTGCTCTGTAAAGCTTATCTTCCTTTTTACCGTTGTAATATTTGGGCTATGATTGTACATTGAATAAACATACTTATCACACCATTCTCTTATTATGGAATGCACAAGAAAAAATAACTAAAGACAGGACAGAAAAGGAAAAGCAGCTAAAACTATTTCACACTGGCATTTATAATGCACATAATGGCAAAAATGCTATTTTGGGGGGACTGAAAAAGAGTTGACCATATATCCTTATTCTCATCTCCTTGCAGTTACTGTTAACACGGGTATAGCTATACCCTTAAACCTCTGCTTGCATATAAAACAGGATTTCTGTGTTAAACAGCACAGCTTTCGAGGAATATTTAAGGATTTATTGTAGCTGACAGTAACAGGAGGCAGAAAAGGAAGAAAAGATTTTGAAATAGATTTTACTTTAAAAGAGGAGAAATGAAAATTTATGTCTGAATTATCATATCTTGCCTTTAGCAAAATAACTGTTGAGAATGTAAGGTCCTTTCCCCGTATCAGCTAATGTGAACCAAGGATAGAAGATTTCCTCTTACTCGTTTTTTATTGACTATTCAAAAACGTATTTCTCATGCCTTGCTTTAAGGCATTAAACATTTCTTACCTACACTTTAAGAAAGAACTTCTTCAGATACACATTTTTTTCAATATGAGTACTCAAGCAAAATATCAGCAATCTTCAACTAACAACTAATTGAGCCTGGATTTATGGTAGTAAGCTGTGATTAGCAGAGCATTAAGTGGGTCACCATTTGACTGAGCCCGATTGTATTATCTTTTTTGGAGAAGTTGTTAAGCAAATGCTGTGGTCATTAAGCAAACCCATTTTATGAATAAAGGGAAATGTACCAGTCCCAGGACAATGTTGCAAGATCCAATCTGGGTTGGTCACAGGGATCAGAGGTTTACTCTTCCTATAAATAGTAAATCGCTGGTCCTGAGGACTGACCCAGATTAGATCTTGCAAGCCCATTTTATTTATTTATATTTCATATTTCTTAATAGCCCATCTCCCTTGGATTTTCTCATTTCCGTCTTCCCATTTTCCCCAATGGGCATTTTTTTGTTGCCAGAAAGGTGAGAAACTAGCAAAAGCCACTAAAAATTGTGGTCATGTGACTGCGGGACACTGCACACAGCTGTAAATGTGAACCAGATGCCAATCTCCCAAAATGGGATCACGTGACCAGAGAGTGGTGGCTTTTAGAACTTGGAAATCGGATGAGGTTGTAAGCAGATCTGCAGAGGTCCATTTGTAACTTCAACCATTTAACCGGTTGTTAAATGAGGACTACTTGTAAAATATTTCACCCGGTGTTCTGTAGTTTTCTCTATAATTGGAAAGTATGCAATTCTTCAACATGACGCCTTCTAAATTTAAGTTTTTTTGGATGCAAGTCACAGAGTATCTCAAAAATATCGTGTTAATTTGGACCTATATTTGCTACATTTTGTGTCTTTTTTATTTTAGGGAGCAATGTCTGCTTTCTTTCAGATCTTGAATTAATTCCAGCATGGCAGAGTATGGGATCTCTCTCGGTGAACAAGTGGCTGTGGTTTGCGATAGTTACGCCTCTCCCGAGACACTTCAGAAATTTGTCCAGGACGTTCAAGCAATTATTGGAGCTGAAAATCAGGTTTCTGTAGAAAACGTCAATCAACTGCTGTATTGTGAGTGTTCAGAAGTACTCATTATTGTGGTAAATACATTTGAATTCAAGATAACATGTGCCATTTATAAAGGAGAATTCTTCATTGTTGTTAATACCTTAGAACATTTATGCTAAGTGTTATACTCTATGCAGGATGATCCTTGGTTAACGATTGCCCTGTTTAATGAGCATTTGAAATTATGATTGGTCCCTAATGAGAAGATTTATAGCAGGTCTTTGAACTTGTGACTGTCAAAGTATCCCTGCTGTCACATGATTGAGATTTGAGCATTTGGCAACCAGTGCGCATTCATGACTGTCACCACATCCTACAGTCATGTGATTGACATTTTTGCACCTCACAGCTGGCTTCCAACAAGCAAAGTCTAGAGAAGCCAGCAGTCAAACTGTAGTTTGCAGTCACATGATGTCCCACTTGATGATTGTGAGTGACTTGCTCAACAATGTCAAAAAATGGTGTAAGTTGGCACGGTTACATGGTGTTTTCCTTACAGCCATGTTGCTTAGCAACACAATTAGCAGTTATTAAGTGTAGACTTCCTGTAGTTACAGGTAATAACTGCTCAGACACTGTGAGATTATTGAGATTATTATCTTTAGTCTAGGACAACAAAGAGTATTGGAAGGGTGCTTTTTTATTCAACAATAATTAAAATAGTCTATCCAAAATACATCCCCCTGACAGCACACGGCCAAAATAAGTTTACTGATAAGGAATACTCCAGTTCACCTCCTTTCTGTTGCCTCTTACTGTATTACCAAATGGCAATATTCACGATCAGGTCAAAGTTCATGACAATTAACTTTGCAAATACAAGAAAATAAATTATTTTTTCCATCTGAACATCTGATTGATCTGAAGACATTTTAGGTAGCTATCCACACAACAGAAGGACAAAGGAAATGTATAAATGCAAATAGATACTGAAAGTTACCAAAGAAATAACATGAACTGAAAAAAGAACTTCATAAAATAAAGGTTAAAGCTAATTGTGATAACCTCGATATGAAACCCGAAGGAGGTGGAAAGGCAGTGGCACTCTGTATAGGAGGGCACAAAACTCATCAAAGATTATGTCAAAGTTCTACCAGAGAAACCTCTTATGTTGTTCTTCATAAATTTTATGAGAAACATAATTTTATATAAGGTCCAAGGAACTGAATGTGGTCCATAACAATATAAAATAAGAGGCCTAGTAAATGAATCAAACTCAAAGTAAGCTGTATCCAACTGATGGGTAAAAGGTTCACCTGAAGACGGAGGCTCAGCTGTCTCATCCAGAAAGACCCGAATCAAGGCAGGCAAAGCACATTCATAACAACCTCCACAGCAATATTTGGCACAGAATAAGACAACCTTTGTGCAACTCAGGGTCCTTGGTTGGGAATCTGGATATTTCCTTAATTTGTAAAAAGCTGGAAATAATCATCTCCACAACAGTTTTCTAAGCTTGGAAGCAGTTTACCAAGTCATTCTCACTCTACGAACAACTATTCATTGCATGGAAGTCATCAGTGACAAAAGCAGTGTTTTTTGAATTTGGTAACGTTAAGCTATGTAAACTTCAACTCCCAGAATTCTGCAGCTAGCATGTTGCATACGTGCTTATATGGGTAAGTATAATTGGTATATGTATGTGCTTCCCATTTTATTTTCTCAGCTTCCCACAAAGAGTCCAGCTTTGATGTGGTTCTTTCAGGACTGGTTCCTGGCAGCCTAACACAGCACAGTGCAGAGCTTCTTGCTGAAATAGCTCGGATTGTCAAGCCTGGAGGCCGTGTCCTTTTGAAAGAAGCAGTGACCACTGAAACAGGTAAGTCTTTAGTCCTTGCTTACTTCCAGCCATTAATTGGAGCTCCATCACCGAAGCCACCCTCACTTTTGCACTTGGGGAGAATAAAAGGCCAGTGCAAACTTGGTTGATTTAAACACACTTGCACAGGTAATCTTCAACTTACCACAGTTCATTTAGTGACCGTTCAAAGTTATAACAGCACCCCAAAAAAGGGTCCTACGACTGCTTTTCACATTTACAACTATTGCAGCATCTCCATAGTCACGTGACCAAAATTCAGACACTTGGCAACTGATTCATATTTAGAACGGTTGCGGTGTCCCAGAATCATGCAATCACCTTTTCTGACCTGACAAGCAAAGTGGTGGCTCAGTGATTAGAATGCGGTACTGCACGCTACTTCTGCTGACTGTCCGATTCTGAACAGCTCATGGTTGAACCGCTCAAGGTTGACTCAACCCTCCATCCTTCCGAGGTCAGTAAAATTAGGGCCCAGATTGTTGGGGGTAAGAGGCTGACTCTGTAAACCGAGGAAGCCAGTTTCACTTAACAACTGTGTCACTAATTTTAACAACTACAGAGATTCACTTAACAGTTGTAACTGGAATGGTCATAAAATGGAGCAGATTTTACTTAACAAATGTCACTTAGCAATAAAAATTTGGGGCTGTATTGTGATCATAAGTTTAAAACATGGTATCGGGAAATCCTTTGGGAGGAAAGATATATACTTCAAAATGTCATTTATTTTTGAGTTTGGCCAGCATTTGATGGTTACATAGATACTGTACATCTATGGAGTTTTCTTAACAATAGCCTACAAATGGGCTACAACTTCTCTTCCAAGAGGTGTTTTTGGCTTTCTAATTCAGCCTCAGTAACTAGATCTACTGGATCTACTGGAAAACCTCCCTTCCAAGGAGCAGCCTAGTGTGACTCTACTTAGTCTCTGAGCGAGACAGAATTAATCTGAAGCTGTCACTTGCTGAAACCATGTGCAACCCAGGTTGCACCTGTTTGAACAGGGATCCTGTTTAATTTTATCCTGTCACAAGTCTCCATTCTGGACAGGGAGGAACACCTTCTAAAATCTAAGATATCAGCCAGCCATGGTTAGAACTGGCCCATCATAATAGCCATAGCCCTTAGACTTATATCCCGCTTTACAGCTTTCACTAAGCAGTTTACAGAGTCAGCCTCTGGCCCCCAACAATCCCATCCTTTGCATTTGCCCCTGGTTCCTCTTGTTATTATCTGGCCCCAAAGCTGCACCCCTACTGATTTCACCTCTCCTAAGTACCATCTCCTGTTTCTCATATCTAGATTGCAGTACTGTAGCTATTTTTTATTCCTTTTTTCTATTTTAAGAAAGTAGTTCCTGAACATTTGGATTCGGATATAATACAAAACAAAGCATTCTCATTTAAACAGCGAACATAGAAAGACAGCAGATTAAGATACAATATCTTATAGCAGCATATTAACACACATCTGAAAATGAGTCTGTGTGGGCTCCATAGTGCTTGGTGTTACAATTGAAAATGCTTTCTCTTTTATCTGTCAGAAAATTGCACGTGAGGAAATGATAAATAACAAATGACAATTTGACTCCAGACAAGCTGACATGGGAGTAGAGGTGAACTCAAGCTATTTTAGCGCTTTAGTATTAAAACCAGTTGAGACAAGAAAGTAATGCAATGCAGTTATTATGTGAGATTTGTGAGGGCTGGTAAGAATCCATGAAGCTCCTTCATGTTCCCTCTAATTTCCTGGCACAGCTGTAAGTGTTTTTCCCTGTGAAACATGGTGAAGGAAATGAAATACAATTAATTAAAACCATACCTGAGAACCCAGATTGTTGGGGGCAAGAGGCTGACTCTGTAAACCGCTTAGAGAGGGCTGTAAAGCACTGTGAAACGGTATATAAGTCTTAAGTGCTATTGCTATATCATGGCTAGCTGAATAAATCAGTTTACCTCTAAGAATTATACATCAAGAACAGGAGCAACGTGTCTCACGTGGTTAGGACGTTGAGTTGACAATCAGCAAGCCCGCATTTGAGACCTGAGTGCTGCTATATGATGGGTGAGCTCCCGTCATTCTAGCTGCTGCTGATGTAGCAATTCAAAAGCATGCAATTGCAAGTAGATAAGTACCAATTTGGTTGACACATTAACGGGGACATGGAAGGAGCTTCCAGTTAGGCAACAGTGAAAGCAATGGCTGATCCCTTCACCCTGAAAACGACACGAACGTGAACTACAGGACCTTTGGAGCTCTCTGAAAATTGTGGAAGTACATAAGAAAAGCCTGATCCTATTACATTCTTTTATTAAACCAGTCTATTTTATCTGGAGTGATTTGGAAAACTGTCAGAAGTTGTTTTTTTCATCCTCATAATTTTTATTTATGGATATTTGTTATCTGCTCTATTTCTCAGGTAACAATGACAAACTCAAGACAGTAAGCAAACTACAAACAATTGCAACACTCTCTGGCTTGGTTGAGGTAAAGGAGGTAAGCATTTTGATGTTGAGTTGTCAAGAGATAGTTTTAGAAAACTGCACTTTAAAAAGGCCTTTATGCTGCTGTTCAAAATTACAGCTGTATAAAGCTGGTTGCTAGAAGTATATATAAAATATGCGATACAGCAACCTTATAATCTCAGTTCATACTTCAAAGGAGAGAGAAAATACATTTGAGAAACAAAATATTGGGTTTATACAGTGAGTAAGCAAAAATGCCTCTGGAAACATCTTCCTTTAATTGGAGAAAATGTTGTTTTATCTGTAATAAGCCATCATTGATTAATAAGCACTTTGTTCAGGTCTTCCCTGCCTGAATGGATTAACTGGTAAAGTGACTTGCCCTCCCATCCCTCCGCTTTCCAGCTGCAGAAGGATGCTTTAACCTCAGAACAAATTCAAGCTGTCCAGAAGCATCTGGATCTGCAGTGCCATGAAATTCTCGCAGTTCAGTTAGAAGGCAAAAAGCCCAATTTTGAGGTTGGATCTTCAAGTCAGCTCAAGCTTTCTATTGTCAAGAAACCAACAACTGGTAAGAAAGCCATAGGCAGGGACTTTTATCTTCTCAGATCTTGCCCCTAGGTTCACTTAAGCACATCTGTAGAAACAATCCTAAGTATGGGTAAGTTATGATTTAATGTATATCTCACAATTATTTTGTCCAGTTCAAGGCAGTGAATATAATCTTCCCACCTCCTGTTTTCCCCACAACAACAACCTTTTGAGGTGGGTTAGCTTAAGAGAATGGGCTAGCCCAAAGTCACCCAACTGACTTAATGCCTAAGGGAGGACTACAACTCAGTCTCTCAGTCAGCACCTTCACTTCCACACCAAACCAGTTCTGAAAAGCCTGGCCCTTTGGCTGTTGATAAACAGGCCCTGCCTCAATTATAGACCTCATTTGAGCCTTTTCAGGGGAAAGGAATAATACTTGATCAGATTTTCCATGATTATAATTTTTGTTTAAATTGATTATTAAATAATACACTTAGCTCAAAGGTATCAATAGTCCCTGGGATTGTTTTATATCATAGGACTAAGACATTTTGAGGCTTGTCACATAATCTTTACAATTGTGTTCTCTGGGGTCAATTGGTTGTTTCAGAAAAACCACGGGTGGATCCCACGGCTGCAAAACTCTGGACTCTTTCTGCCAATGACATGGATGATGAGGACGTGGTAGGTGCAGAAGGGCCCCTCCAAAGGCTGCCAGACAACCTCACCCAAAGGGATGCCCTGCCTTGATTTGTAAGGTTATGTTTTCTGTATTCCACATTATTGCTGAGCCATCACCTAAGCCAGGAAAAAGAGGCAAATAAGGCTGGCAGCTCCACCCAAGAGGAAATTTGAAACTATTTTATATGTATTTTCTCCCCCAAAATCTGGATTTTATACAGTTCCCCTATTTTGATAGTAGCAGCACTCCGTTTTATTACTGTTGCTTATCTTATTAAAAAAAAGTCTTCAAAGCTGTTCAGCAGCTCTAAGCATTTAGTAACAAACTTTGCCCAGGGATCTTTGCTTCCTGTGGATCTGGGATTTGTTTGGGATTTGTTTTCTCTGGGTCTTTATTGTCTCCAGGATCTCCTGGATTCAGATGAGCTTCTGGATCCTGAGGATTTGAAAAAGCCAGATCCCGCATCTCTCAAAGCACCTTCTTGTAAGGAATCTGGAAAGAGGAAAGCCTGTAAGAATTGGTGAGTGTCAAAATAAATCAAGGACTTACCAATTCATAGACACCTGAAGCACGATAACAAAAATGCAGCAGAGAAAATAACATCTAGAAAATAGAGACCACACAGATTGCAATCCTGTTGAAACCTTCTAAATCAGTGTTTCTCGAATTGGCAATTTTAAGATGTGGGGACTTCAAGCCCCATAATTTCCCAGACAGAAAATGGGAGTTGAAGCCCACTTGCCAAGTTTGAGAAACCCTGATTTAAAATCATTGTTCTTGTGATGGAGCAAACACATTTATTTGGGGTTAAATGAGGAGTTGGAGTTATTTAAATACTAGCTGACCCTTAATCCGTTGGGTTACCTTTTCCAAGATGCTTACTTAAAGCGATAACAGAATGACCACAGATGAACGAAGCAATGGAAATGACTTCTGACTTCCTACTAGTTTCCCTATCAGCTTTGCAAGTGGAAACCTTGCTGGAATGTCAGAAATCACAATCATGTAGCCACAGGGATGCTTACTTACAATAGTTCATTTAGTGACCAAAGTTACAATGGCACTGAAAAAAAGTGACTTATGAATGTTTTTCACATGTACAACCATTGTGGCATCTTCACAGTTACCTGATCAAAGTTCAGCTGCTTGGCAATTGACTCATATTTATGACAATTGCAGTGTCCCAGGGCAATGTAACCATCCCCTTTTGCAACCTTCTGACCAAGTCAACGGGGGAAGCCAGATTCACTTAACAACCATGTTCCTAACAACTGCAGCGATTCACTTAACAATTGTGGCAAAACTCACTTAATATATGTCTCATTTATCAACATATATTTTGGGCTTAATTGTGGTCATACGTTGAGGATTACTTGTACAACTGGCCTGAAGGTGTGGAAATTTCAGTCCCCTGGGAGTAACGAGTCCTTGATTTTGGGTGCATTCTTTAAGTTAACCCCTTTGAGCTACCTTGATTCAGAAATGGTTGCCCTATGATGCTCCATTTCACATAACTGAAGATTGCAAACAAAGAGGCAGAATAGTTTTAATAGTATATGCATTGACAACATTAAATTCTTGACAGTTCTTACAGTTTTCCCCTTTTGAGAACAAATGAGCAAAAAAGAAGGAAGGACAGACAGATATACATAGATGTTTCTTCTGTCGAAGATTCACAAGTAGAAGGCAATCTTCATGGTCTCTTGATGTCTAATTAAACATATTTAAATATTTACAGACCCCTCACATCCCGGATATAAACTGTTTCAACTCCTTCCCTCAAAATGAGGCTATAGAGCCCTGCACACCAGAACAACTAGACACAAGAAGAGTTTTTCCCAAATGCCATCACTCTGCTAAACAAATAATTCCCTCAACATTGTCCAACTATTTAAAAAGGCTGCACTACTATCACTATTAATCTTCTCATCACTCCTTATCCCCCATCCCCTCCCACTTGTGGCTATATGACTAACTTTGTCACTTGTATCCTTAAGATTTATACTGACTGTTTCCTAGTATGATTTGATTGCTTATTGTACCCTATGGCTATGATTCTTGACTCCTGACGAATGTATCTTTTATGTATACTGAGAGTATTTGCACCAAGACAAATTCCTTGTGTGTCCAATCTGACTTGGCCAATACAAGAATTCTGTTCTATTAAACTAACCACATCTTTTTCCTCTACAGCACCTGCGGCCTTGCTGAAGAACTAGAACAAGAGAAGAAAAATGCACAGCCAAAATCTGCTTGTGGCAATGTAATTATTATTTTTTCACTCTCCATCCAGACATTGTTTAATCTAACATTAGAATATAATGCCAACTATGTGTCCCACAATGATAATTTGTAGAATAAGGATTTTTATTCATGAACAAAAAGGCCATTGCTAATTTTAGTTGATGCTTTATATTTTTAGGAAGTAAAGAGACAAGGAGGAAATGCCTTTCCCATCAGAATGCTTCCAGTTTAATATTTTTAACAGAGATGGTGGGTTTGATTCATGAGCACATTTAATTGATGGCATTTCTAGCAATTAACTAGATTTTTTAAAAGTGATCATTCTTTTGATATGAGGAATTGGCAGCCAACATCCACATTCAGCATCTGCATATGTGGCATGCATTTTGGAGCATGATGGATTTTGGATCTTGGTGCCGTAAGACAATATGGATCCTGGTTCTGGATGACACCCTTCTCTGTGGAGAGGGGTCTGGAGGCATTGATGACAGCAGCTATGTGACAGTCTTCCTCCTGTTCCTTATCCAGCTGGATTAGTCATTTAGTTACCAAATTTAATTGAGGTGCCTACCCTAGTGGGCTCTGGATGGCTTACACAGTATGATACAGGTAGTTTTTGACTTAGCGATTACAACAGACTTCTCCAGAGCTATTTACAACTTGGCTTCAAAGTTCCAACAACCCTCCCCCCATCACGTGATCACATTTTGGATGCTTAGGAACTGGCCTGCATTTATGGCCTTTGCAGCATCCCGGAGACACATGATTGAACACTCTCTCTCTCTCTCTCTGTCTCTTGCTGTAGAAGCCTGGATCGGATGGCAGATGAGACTTCTTCTGAAACGTTGCTAGGACAACTTTAACAGAACACAATGACCATGGGAATAATACGCGTGAAGAAGCTAAACAGGCCAATATATATTATATTATATCATAGCCCCACACACACAACACCACGTGTGTGTGTGTGCGCAGGCGCTGTTCAGCTTCCCCTTCGGGTATTTATCCCACGTCATTGTAGTGCTTAAAAGTTGTCGCAACCGTGGTGTCAGCAGAATCTCATCTGCCATGCATTAGGCTTCTGTATGGAATCATATGTGGGTCATGGCTATCACAGCCCGTTAAGTTTTAAATTTTGAGGCCGCTGAAACTGGACTGTTGTCTTCCAAGGGATGGTTTTTTCTTATCCTGATTGGGTTGGGCGAGTGCTTGTCTCCTTGTGGCTTTTATTGTTTCTTGGAGTTTTGATTGGTGTTTCTAGGTTTCTTCTGTCTGTTTTGTGGCTTTGATTGGCTGGTCAACACTTGTGTTCCTGGTTGTTGGAGGCTTTCAGATGCCAGCTGTGGCTTCGTGGTGAAAGGACGGCTGCTATCATATAAGAAGAGCTAGGGTTGTCACCTGGGTGGCCTGGTAGGGGTTAATGTTTGGTAGTGCTGGAGGTATCAGAGGGGTCTGTTGTGTGCCGGTGTCTTGCGCTGGCTTGTGAGTGTGGAAGATCTTTTCTGTTTGAGAGTGCAGGCTTCCAAATGATTGACAGTCTGCTGGAATCATCTCTTCTATTCATGCTGTCCTTTTATGCGAAGCCAAGCAGCACTGAAAGCCTCCAACACAGGAACACAATGTTGCCAGCCAATCAAAGCCATAAAACAGAAGAAACCAGAAACACTAATCAAACAAACTCCAAGACCAATAAACGCAGACCAAGACTCCCAACCAATCAGGGATGTAGAAAAAACCATCCTGGGACAACAGTAGTTATCTCCTACAATTAAGGGCACAAGTCACCCTGAAGGCTGGCTGCTCTTTTGTCTGGTGGTTTCGCCTTCTTCAGGTGCCACTTTTGTTCCTCTCTAGTGCTACCTGGGGGATGCCTTCCGCTGCGCCAGCTGCCCTTACCGTGGGATGCCAGCCTTTAAGCCTGGTGAGAAAATCCTCTTGAGTGAAACCAACCTTCAGGACTCCTGAGAGAGGAGCAGCAACTCGCAGCTTCCTTGGCAGTGCTTCATGGTTTGGACACAACCGGCAGTTTCTCTTGTAAAGAGGGAGGAAGTCTAGACTTGGTGGGGGGATCAGCAAACAAATAGGTGGACCAATGCAGGCCGTGTCTGCTTTCAGGATTCCCTGACTTTCTTTTTGAAAGGTTTGCACCTAGATTTTGGCTGTTACCACATGTCCTGCAGATAAAAAGATCTCGCTAGTATTCTTTCCATTTACTTTGCCTGCAGAATGTGGCTCTGCCAAAGCCCAACGGGTGGGTCGGGGCAGGTGGCGTTGGCTTGTACTCAAAAGTGCATCGTATGTCTCCATCCCCAGTTTTATACCAAGGGGAGGATTCAAAATTAAACTTGTGAAACTCTCGACCTTACTTTTGTTTTATTTTGGTGCACAAAGGTCGTGGATCATTTATTTTCCTGAGGAGTTTTACGCAGATGTCACTATTCCAGCTCGTTGTTGTTTTTTTAAAGAAAGTTTGAGAGTCCAGATTGCTGGAAATACTGTCTCAGAAATGAGTGTAATAAAAAGTTTGATCTGAAACTGTTTCATGGCTCTTCTAGAAAAGCCTTATACAATCTGGAGCTTGACACCTATTGGCCGGGGATTATACAGCATTAGAGCAGCAAGTTGGCTGGCTGATTGATTATGGCAGATTGTAAGGGATCAGTCTACATACCAAAGGAGGTTAATTTATTAGAGGGTTTAAATTATCGCAGAACATCCTTCATTTCCATTGCTAGCAAAATAATGCTCAGCTTAGAGCCCCACATGGGAGGAGGGCAGGAGCAGATATTCAGGTTGAAAAGGCCAGGAAACAAAAACATTATTTCTGATATTCACTAAATAATCGAAAAAGCAAACAAATACCAAAAAAAAACCTACTATCTTTGAATATAGAAAGGCCTTCCAGTGTGTTGGCCATCACAAGTGTGGAAGAGTTAAGAAAACTGAGAACCCCACATTTCGTTGTCCTCGCATGAAACCCATATATGGGTCAGGAAATCACATTCCAGATGAAAGAAGATGAACAAGGCTTCCAAAGAGTGAGGCCAGGACATTGCCAATATCGGTCGTCACAGGTCCATACATTCCCATCTTCCAAGGTGAAGTCAACAGAATTTTACTAATTCAACCAGTTCTTGTCTATCTTGCTTAGGGTCCTTAGACCCTAAGAATGATTCAGTCTGCATCAAAAAAAAATGTGTTTCCTGGCCTTTTCTAAAGCCAACTTGAATATCTGCCTTCCCTCCCATGTGAGGCTCAAGTCTAAGCATGATTTTGCTAGCAATAGGAATGAAGGCATTCTGCAATAATTTGAACTGTAATAAATTATAAGGGGTGAGGATGGACTCCAAAAGATGGGCTGCAAGCTTGGAGGCCCACTGCTGTGACTTTAAGTGTACAGAGTCCTTAATTTACAACCAGTTGCTTCGGAACCTTTTAAAGTTACGGGGAATCCCGAAAAAGGGACTTTATGACCCAGATTTGAAGTCCTAGTGTCTACCTGTGGCGTTCCCCCATAACTGCATTTTGGCCATTTGTAGCATCTGACTGCTGTGTGACTACAATTTTTGATGTGTTTACCTCTGATTTTCAAAAAAAAAAAATCCACCCCATAACCCCTTTTTTGAACCACAAAAAAGTCATAAAATTGGGTACATTCATGTGTTTGATCCCCTTTATGACTGTCACACAACCAAAAGTGTAGACTCAGCTTGAGGACTTTGGAATTTTGCTTACTGTTTCAACACCCTTTTTATTTTATTCCAACAACAAGTTTTATACTGACCACCAGACTATTAAGAGTGAAGAGATTTCCATCCAATGATGTCACTTCAAGAGAAACCTGATCTTTGGTGGTGCTTTTCAAAATAAACTGTTCTCCCATTGCAGTGCAAATTAATCTCTTGAAATGATTATTTAATGTTCCTCAAAAAGCTCCCTTTCTATGTATATATAAGTCCCCCAGCTGCATAAAATGCATTATTAAAAAGCAGCATGTTAACACATGGTTGCAGCAACCAATTAGCAGATTAAATAATGCAGGCTCCAAGTCTCTAACCATGAATTATTGACTTGTCACTTCTGCTTTTTTCCTCGTAATTTCCTTCTTTACATATTTTTGTTTCTATACTTCTAAGTATCTCTGAAGTTAAATCTTTAATGTAGTCTTAATTGCAACATGGTTAACAAGTGTGTAAGAAAAATCAAAGTGTCAGAATCCTTGGTTGTTGTTTTTTCTTTATATGCCTGCCTGGGGAAAAACTAGATCATTTCAGAGCAGCAAAGAGATGCAGTATTTGCATTTCCCTTTGGAATCAGACTTATAACCACTTGTCACACAAGCATTTCAGCATCCCCATGGTTATGTGATCAGAATTCAGACGCTTGGCAACAGGCTCATATCTATGACGGTTGCAGTGTCCTGGAGTCACATGATCACCTTTTGCGACCTGACAAATTCAAGGGTGGAAGCCAGATTCACTTAACACATGTGACCAATTTAACCCCTGCAGTGATTCACTTAACTGTCAAAAAAGGTCGTAAAACAGGGCAAAACTCACTTCACAAATGTCTCACTTCAGAACAAAAATGTTGGGCTCAATTGTGGTCGTAAGTCAAGGACTACCTGTAATCTGCTTTACATTTACAGTATAGCAATAAGACTTACACACTGCTTTATAGTGCTTTACAGCCTAGGCAGTTTACAGAGTCAGCCTCTGGCCCCCAATAATCTGGGTCCTCATTTTACCCACCTCAATAAGATGGAAGGAAGAGGGAGGGAGGAAAGAAGGAATGGAGGGAAGGAGGAAAGAAAAGGGAGGAAAGGAGAGAGGGAGGAAAGAAGGAATGGAGAAAGAAATGAAAAGGGAGGAAAGGAGGGAAGGAAGGAATAGCAATAGCATTTAGACTTCTATACTGCTTTACAGTGTTCTTATAGCCCTCTCTAAGCGGTTTACAGAGTCAGCCTGTTGTCCCCAACAATCTGGGTCTTTATTTTACCCTCCTCAGAAGGATGAAAGGCTGAGCCAACCTGGAGTCTGGTGGGATTTGAACTGCCAAATTGTAGGCAGCAGGCACTCTAGTAGCACTCTAACCACTGCGCCTCAGAAGCTCCTTACCATGTAAATACACGTATAAATAGCTGCAAGCATATATTAACCCAACAATGGAAAAAGCAGGCACTACAGTAATTATTTAAAATTAGTTCTCTCCCCCCCCAAAAAAAAATATTACTATTGCTGTATTGGCCAGCAGCGAGCAAGTAACCCCTGCTAGATATTCAGACAAAAAAAAATATTCCATCTATTCTTGGAGAAAATTCCTTCCCAACCGCCAAAGTGCCAATCAGTGTCATCTCGGATAAGCTGGCAAGTTGCCATAAGTGAAGAGTTCACCATGGAGTATGTGGGGGGGGGGGGGGGGGGGGAGGAATCCTGAACTTTAATCAAACCATTGGCAGCTCTCCTCTGATCTTGGCTGGACTCCCAAGTTAAGTTTAAAAAAAAGATATATCCCTAAAGGCAGCAATTTTGGAAATATTGCCAAGGAAACCAGAGTTATCCGAGGTGAGCTTGGCTTAAAAAGCATGCACTTATTTTTTTCCCAGGCACTCATTAAATACTCGTGCTACATTTATCTTTTTAATCTTCTAATCCTTTTGTAACCCCTTTTTGAAATAAATTGCCTTTGTGATGGTACAAGTGCTGGCCAACACTGTCAGTCAGAGGTGTCCAATTTTAAGACTTGGAGATTTCAACTCCCAGAAGTCCCCAGCCAGCAGGAAACCAAACACTCTTCCAAATCAACCCCTACCCCAAATCCCACACCCCAAATCATGAGGTACAAAAGCACTCCTTGTTCACAAGACTTAGCTGGGATTTTATTAGCTAAAATACCAATGCTAGAATCAGAAATGTCAATAGAAAAATAAAAACCGGTATTGGGAGGTTTAAATCTCCCTCTGTACAAAGATTGGTTTGCATTTACTGCAGGGGTCAGGGGCATGCAAACACAGTGGGCATTTGCTGACAAGAAGACAGGTGCACTCTGGCAGGTTGCAAAAGAAAAATTTGCAGCAAGGAAGGAGTCCCATCAGCCCCTCCTTTCAACCCAGTTTGTGGGGGGCTCCTAACAAACCACTGCACGAAGGTGGGGTGACCCTCCTCCTCTTTCCATTGCAAGTCAACGTGTTCATGTTTGCAAATGTACATATTTGGTAAAGGCAGGGACAAAACAGCCAGTCCTGTTCTTAAATTCGGACAAGTAAGAAATTCAGTTGTCTCTTTTTCAGGTTTCACCAAGCTCCCTGCTGCTGGGTAATAAAGAGATTGCAGATTTAATTCTTTCTGACTTGGTTGATCCTTTTGTGCTCACTAAACCCGCCGAGTGCAAACAATCAAGTGAATTCAGGAGGCTGGGGGAAAAGGACATTTTTACCTCCTCAAGCATCAGTTAGAAAGGCCAGGCAAAACTAAGGTGAAAGTATAAAATACGAGAGCTAAGAGAGCAATTTGCCAGAGGAAATCCTGGAAATCATCCTGGAGTGATCCCATTCAAACCAGTTCCAGAACGTCTCGAAAGCGACAGGCGTTCGAAATGATCACAATGTTTTCTGAAATTCTGGCCACTTAATCTTGATCAATACATTAAAAATGAGAACAATCACACATTTGAAGCCTTTTACCTCTTAAAACGTAGTGATGGGCAACCTTTAGAGAGCCGTAAGATGCACTTAAATTAGGGGAGGGGATACAATGAGTGGGAATATAGCAAAGCAGGAAGAGCCCTACCACCTGTGGGCAGAGGCAACCTTCCCAGGGTG
This sequence comes from Laticauda laticaudata, assembly GCA_004320025.1. NCBI lineage: Eukaryota > Metazoa > Chordata > Lepidosauria > Squamata > Elapidae > Laticauda > Laticauda laticaudata. The sequence goes on from BHFT01027120.1 coordinate 57,187, forward strand.
TGCTTTTCAGATGGGTTAAGCCAATGTTAAGATACAAACCGCATTTTTGGCAGCTGCGTCTTTTGTAAAGTGGGGAAAAAAGCACACTCCTCATTTTGGACCAGGGCAATTGAGGGAATCCTTCAGTGATAAAAATGGAGGGTGAGGGAACCTGCTTACAGGTGGCCTGCTTGTGACCCAGAGCACTTATTTCTTTTAAAAAAGGATTAATCCAGCTGAGAGGAAAATGGGTTTCAGAAGACACCCTGATCATCAGTGGGGAGGAGTGGGGTGCAGAGACAGGACCTTATGGGGAGGGGGAGAGAGAGGAATGGGGTCAAATTCCTGATAAATGAGGAAGTCTAACCATGCATGTCCCATCTGAGTGCAAAAGGGCATGTCCTCCCTCCCTGCAAATGAATCCTGTCAGGGTAAAATACACTGGGATCTGCCTCCATGAGGCAGACTGGTGAGCTCCTGGGCAGCAGCGCACGGCTGCCACTGAGAAAGGGCACTGATGGGTTGCAAGACTGTTCCCAGGAGGGAGGGCAATGTTGCCCAGGCACTTGTGAGGGTCCCAAAACAATCTTGAGCCTCTTGCCTGCAGGGAACGGAGCATTTCCTAGGCAAGCATGTCCAAAAGTGCAGCCCACTTCTTCCTTCCTTCCTTCGAACCCACCCGGCAATAAAGGGTGATGCTCTTGTACATTTGCAATGGTTTCTTTGGGAATCCATCGGATGCGAATTAAAAGAGAGCATCCCAGGTTTCCAACTGCATTTCTAATCCTTGCCTCCACTCCTCTGTCCCCTGCAGTAAACCACCTGCCAGCAAAATTGCAATTTAAATACATCCTGCGCGCTTGAGGTAGCAGTAAAGAGTTTTCCTTCTCGGACTCAACCGAATGCTTCCCATTGGAGGGGGACAGGTTGTTGCAGCTGCCTCCCCTAGGAAAGGCTTCAAACCGTTAGGGTGAAGCCTCTTGCCCCATCCCTAGCAGTGTTACCAGAGTTACCCCACTCAAGTAACACTGAGAACAGTTTTCCCATTCTTTTGTTCTCTGGAATTCAAATCGCCATCGCTCCCCCAACCTAAACCAGATATCCATACTTTTAAAAACAAAAAAACAGAAACACTCAAGTTGGCACTTCAGGTTACAAAAATGTCACCAATTATAAACACAGAATCGCTTTTCCTTTCAGACCCGGCGCCTGAATGCTCGTTCACCAGCAGCGGGGAGTGCGAACATTTTCACATTTCCTTGTGGGTCATCTTAGCCCCAGGCAATAATATCACAATGCGGACATTGAAAGCAGCCAAGTCAGTGCTGGGGTGAGGATGATGTGCAGAAGGACTCACAGCTCTCTTGACTTTGGCTGAGGGGAGTTCAGATGAGGGGAGGTCCTTCGGGGAGACCCCTTGCCCCTCAATCCAGGGCAAGGTTTCTTCTCAACAAGTCGGCCCCAAGCGAAGCGAAATTGTTGCCAAGCTCTCTTTCCTTTCAAAAGATATTGCACAAAACTATTTTTGGGGTGATTTCTCAGGCTTTTGAACCTCCGTGATTCCCAAGCGACACTCCTCCGGTGGTCTTCTGGGACTGAGGGGGTAAAGGGGGCTAAAGAGTAGCCAAAACCCGTAAGAAGGAAATTATCACCACACAGAAGGTCTGTCCCACTCCCCAAGTCAGAGCCTCAAAGGGGATCATCTTCTTCCCAGCAGCTCGGTAGACCCCAGCAATCGCAGCACCTATACAGGAAGAAGGTGGGGGGGGGGAGGGAAATAACACTTTCACTGGGCTGCCACATACCTCTCGGGGGGATTTCTCCCTGTTCCCAAAGACAGGTAGTTCTTGGCATATGATCATAATGGGTGATGTGTAAACCAGGCCTTTCCCCTGCCAGGATCCAGAACTCTAAACCCAACAAATTCTGCCAGAATCAACCTACTTGTTAAGGTCCCGGCAGCTAACGGCCCAACGAGGCCCATCAGGAAGATGCTGACTGGCATGAACCGGCCATATCGGTGCCTCCGGAGAGTGAAAAGAGCCAGTAGTCCTGCAGGAATGTGGAAGAAGAGAGACGATACCAGTGCCCACAGGAAGATTCCATACCACATCTCTGCAGCGGGAGAGGAGGGAAGAGCAGCTCAGAACAACAACCTTGGAATGGCTTCCACCAATAACCCTCCAGAGGTTGCTCTCCCCATCGCAAAGATCAAGCCGTTTCTCCAAAGCGGCCACATAATTAAAGCTTTCTTAGGTGGGCCCTCCAGAAACTGACAGCTTCTTCCAGAAGGTGCAGCTTCCCAGGTGGAAGAGATTCACTGGGGGGGGGGGGGGGGG